>OU611752.1:12529101-12744101 GCA_914767535.2 Dunaliella primolecta
GTTTTTTGTGAGTGTGAGAGGCATGGGGAGCAAACAGGTGCAAGCCCTGAGAGCCTGTATGCTTGGATAAGGATTGGAGAAACAGGACGCATTTTTCTCGTGCATAAGTCCAGTTTTCTGGAGCGCACCTGCAACCTTGGTACATGGCAGGTGCAAGAAAGCTCAGGGCCCGAGGCTGCAGGCATGCGGATTAAGCTGATAGACACTGTGGGCCTGGAGGACGCAGAATCCGGAGACGCTGTGAACCTGCAGGTGGGTGGACATGCAGCTGTCATTGTCCCTGGCGCAAGCAGCTACCAAGCATACAGGCCAGCGTCACCCGCTGATCCTCTCACAGGTGTATGTGTGTGTGTTGGTGGTCGGGTTGTGCACGCGAATGTGCATATGCTGAAGTTGCACTTACTGCATGCATCAGTAAAGATATGTATCCCTGCGCCAGCGCGCAAGGCTGATGGCAGTGCGCAGTGTTCGGACTCTGTGTGGACTGGTTGCGCACCAGCATGTCTGCTTTCTCTTGCTGTGCTTCCAGCAAACACAGAGGAATGACGTGAGCCCAGGACACAGCATTCATGCGCCCAAGGGGAGTTGGTGGGCAGTGGTAGCAGGCACCCACAGAGTGTATACATAGTTGGCAATGGCAGGTGTCAGACGCGGGGCGTCTTTGTGCCAAAGTATGCACCTAGTCGTGGCTCCACAAAAGAGGCTGGAGAGCACCTTCCGGGGTCTCTGCAATGTCCTCACCTGGACGGTGCATGTGGTGCGCAGGCATTGCGGAAGAATGCAGACAGCATCAAGGGCCAGCCCATTGACGTCATGCTGTGTGTGAACCGGCTGGACTTCACTTAAATGTCTCTTGTCCTTATTTCCTGCACTGTCCTCACTGGGGGTCGCATGCATGTGGTGCGCAGGCGTTGCGGAAGATCGCGGACAGCATCAAGGGCCAGTCCATTGACGTCGTGCTGTATGTGGATCGGCTGGACTTGTACCGCGTGGATGCGCTGGACAAGGGGGTGAGCACAGGCGGGGCTGTGATTGAAGCATGCGACTTTGCTTTAATGCCGTGAAAATAGGATCCTCATGCGTCAGATTGGAGGCAGGGCTTCAGTGTACATAGCGTGCATCCAGGGTGTGGGGCAGGCGCTTGAGCCTCCTGAGGAAAGCACAGTCAAGGTCATAAACCCTTTGGGTGTACCCAATCAAGCTCCTGGCTCACATTTTGACTGTGCACCAGTGCTTCCTTTCTGGATTTTCAAAAACCCTGATGTCATGTCACACCCAAGTATGTCCATTCTTAAAATCCTAATTTTATAGCTCCTGCCTGTACATCCCCAGCTCAATAAAGAGCTTGGCAGAATCTTCGCATGGGACCCTCCAGGATGCTCAATGAAATGATAGGGTTGTTTGAGCAGAAGAACATCCTGTTGCTCACCTAATAACGATTGTCAATTGTCTATCTATACACTGCCTTTAATTCGTCCTGCTTATCTATCTAGACCAGGGTTGGGTCATATGAGAAACGATACTTTAACGTATCGTAGGAAATGATGTTTTAATGCGTTTACTTGAAGTGGCTATTTGCCAAAAGTCAAAACATGCGTCTGCGTGCTGTGCTTCGCAGGCTCGTGCCTCTCATTTAAGTTTTGCTGCTTCCCTTCAACAATTCCAACAAGCTGTGCCCCAAATTCTACTCTGCATCGTTCTCATCGCTTTTGAACCAGTCTTCCCCCCCATTGCTGGACCCCTCCTCCTTCCCATTCTCCTCCTCATCCTCCACAGCCATAAGAGCCTGAGCCTGCCCCAGCTGCTGCAGGTCCTGGGTGCGCTTGAGCAGGCGCAAGTTGCTGTACAGCCACACCCAAGTCTGTTGCATGTTTGTGATGGCACAGCTTGCACTCATTCTTTGCTTTGCTCTCCCCCTCTGCTTCATCAGCTCTGCCACTGTGACATTATCTCACTCAGGGCCCTTATCTTGAGGCATGTTAAATGTTTATGGCCTTCGGGCGCAGGGGAGGTAGTTGGGGGTTGGTTGAGACCTTCTCCGGGGGCCCTCAACCACCCGAGACCCTCCCTCCCAAAAATGGTATGCGTATTTCGCGCGTTTAACGCGAATGGGGCTGCCCCCAAACCTGTGTATGACCCAACCCTGATGTAGACCATAATGACACGCTTGCAAGCAACAAGCCATTTCCCAATGGCTGCTGAGTAGAAATGAGGCATTCCTGAACTGTTTGCTCTTGAACGCCCGACGTGACATTTCATGAAATGATAATGGTTGGCATGGTTAGATTTGAGGAAGTAAACCGGGAAAGAGCATGACCAGCGATATAGGGGAGCTGTTTATCTCTGATGAAACGCCTACCTTCCTCAAGCCATTGCTCATGCGAGGGGCAGGGGATGGGGAATGTACCAGGCAGCTTGGAATTTATTGGTGAGGCCATGTGGCGTATTGGCTCTCTACTCACCATCACTCTGCCCCCTTCTCATCTTTTTCCTGCTCTTCTCATTGCTCATTGACTTTTTTTCCAATGCGTTACTAGGTTCAAATTTTTGAGGGAGTCAAAGGCATTCTTAGGTGCTTTGCACCCCTTTTCTTCAAAGCCCATCAAGGCCTCAGAATTTCGGTATTATAGCTTTCGAGAATCTCACCAGACCCGGATTTTACAGCACTTCAATGAGTGCTTGTATTTCAAGCCATATTATAGCGCCGAAAAAAGGAAGCAATGATGTGCAGCATATGCAGCTTGTGCATGTTTGACAAAACAGTATCGTGCGTTTTGGTCACCAGGATGCAAAAGCAACCAGCCATCTTGCACACTGCTGAGAGAATGCTGATGGGAGGCTGCAGGGTCTCCTGAAGCCAATTGTTGATGTACCAGAAGCTGGAATGAAGGCGAATTGAGCGCCATTTTTCTTTTCACTTCCCACACTCCTTGCTTTGAGATTCTCGCTCCCCTGCAGCTGCCTCCTCTTGCACTCAAGCTCCTTTCTCTGAAACACGCTCTGCTCAAACAGATCATGCAAGCTGTGTCTGACACCTTTGGGAAGTCCATCTGGAAGAAGACGATCCTGGTGCTCACACATGGGAACCTCGTACAGCCGCCCCCAGGGAGCGATTTTGGTGAGGACGCAACCAGTTAGAAGCGTGCTCTTGATGCTTGCCTGGAATAGGATGAAGTAGGAAGGAGGACTGGAAGTGTTCTTCTTGTACACCTAAGCATCTTCTGCTTACTTTCACTTCTCCCTTCCAGGCTTTGTGAGGTCCCTGAGAGTAAAAGAAGACTTTTGTTCACCTCTGGGGTCCATGGGCACACAGGCATCGTGCATAGCAAACCCTTGATGCACATGCTGACCTTGAATGTGGACCTCAGTAACCTCCAACATTTTCAGCCTCCGCTTGTGGCAGCTCACTCTTGTACGGGAAGTGCACTCAGCCGCCTAAGTGCCTCCCTGAGCATCCGCCCAAAATGAAGCAGAGCATCTGCTGCGCCATGCGTGTCTCGCCCTCAATTGCTCCTCACTCTTTGCTCAAGCTTGTTTCCCTTCCCCTGTTGCTGGCCCCCGTTGCTTCCCCCCCCCAGACTCCTTTGCTGACCGGAGAGTGAAGGCCATGCGGGGTGCCATTCGGGGCCGCTCGCCCTTCTTCCGCCCTCGCCTGCCTGCTGTGCTGGTGGAGAACAACAACGACACATGCCCCACGGACAAGGATGGCCGGCGGCTGCTGCCTGATGGCAGCCAGTGGGTGGTGAGTTTTCTTTAAGCCGGGCCCTAGGAATGCATAGGTGTGTGTGCTCCTGTACAGAGGCGTGGGTGGTGAACAGAAAGGGGGTTGCACTGGTGTCAATGGGTCCTGGCACCGCTTCAGGGGCATCCACTTGGGGAATGTCAGATAGATGGTGTGGGTGACTAGCTGCTGTATTGATGCAAGCTGACGTGCACCAGCCAGTGGCAGCTTGTATTGGCATATGGTGCTAGCAGGGAGTGGCTGCATGGCCACTGCAAGTGTTGCTGAGTGGACTGTGTTTCAAAAGGATTTGAGGGACATGCCTAAGCTGCTGCATCTGTTCAGTTTGAAAACAAACGTGAGTGGCTTGGCCAGCACGTTCGCTTGTTTCCTTTGCTGCACGTCGACACCTGCTGGTATAGGGACTGAAGGGGGTTTACATACCTACCATCAACCCACCCTCTTTTCTAGGTAATTGCAATGCGAGTTGCGTGGCAGGTGCAGAAAGTGCTTGCCATGCAGGCTATCCCAGAAGGACTGCCCATGCCTGGATGCAGGCCTTGCGTGCCCTAACTCCTGGAGGAGATGAATCATGGGACGGAAAGTGTAACCCAGGCTCAGCATCACCCATGATACTACGGACATCTATTGACAACATCTATTGACCTGGTTCCCAATCTTTGTCTGTGGTTCTACTTCTCGCCAGCCATGCCACCTTCACCACCGGCTCTGACCTTAACCACTTAACCACTTAAAAGCTGCTCAGGGGAAACAAACCCAATTCCTAAGCTGAGCTGTCTCCCCATGGTCAACCCTGCTGGCGGTGTTTGGCCAGCTAGGCCTTCGGAATACCCTGGGCACGCCCAAATTTATTGCAAGAGGCAAAGATTTTTATGCAGAATTCAGGGAATAGATGCTGTGTGTAAAAGGGAGTAGATGCTTGCGTGCTGCTACGCTTCTCAAAACACAGTCGAGGTAACAGCCAGCTTTGGTGCACTGAGCTTGGCCTGAAACACTGAAATATTCTGGATACGCCAAATCTACCCCTTTTTCCCCTCTCACACCTGACCCATTGTACTCAGGTTTTGGTTTGAAAGTGACCAGCTGTGTGACACCCATTGGGGGCAAGGAATCTTGACCTGAGTTGCAAATTAAAGCGCTAAAGTTAAGTTTGCAGTGAGATGGCAGGCTTGATGATGGCTGTAGAGTTGCTCACATGCCCTCTCTCACTTGTCGCACCCTCTTACCACCAATCCGCAGCCAAGCTTGATTGGCAGCATGACAGACATGGCGATGGGAAGGCGCGCATACCGCTACAAGCCCAGCATGACCCGGAGGCCCAATGCCCAGCTTAAGTGGCTCATGCCCCTCGTGGCTGCTGGTCAGGTAGGAGCAGGAGTTGCTGGTGATCACCTCTGTTAATAAGTGTACAAGGTTAGCTTCATAGACCTAGGGTCACTCCATGGTGCTGCAGCTCTTTGTTTCTTAGCAAAGAAACCCTTAGGCAACCTGTAGGCCACACCAAAAATGATGCGTAGAGATCATGATAAAATGGTGTTTTTTATGATTTGCTGAATGCTCAAGGTCAATACCCATGCCTGTCCTGCACAGTGCAGAGGGGTTGTACTCAGATGGTTGATTGTTCGGCGTACGATTACACAGGACGGTACTATTTTAAGTTCTTACCCCTCCGTTTTGGCAAAGCCCCCATTCACGGGGCGAGAGCCACTAGGTTTGCCGCCTCCCAGCGAAGTTTGCACCTAGCTGCCCTGGCCCGCCCAGGGCACCCCCCGCCCTGAAGCTTTGGTCACCTTCCCAACGATAGTGCTTGGTAGCTCTGCAGTGTTAAGGAGGCATGGGAGGCAGTGGCTGGAGCTAAAGAAATCTTTTGGGAACCTTTGTAGGCATTTCTTGGCCTGAGTCAGCCAGCCTACCATCTGCCCTGTGACTTGACATGCTTGCCAAGCAAAACTTGTAACCGGGGTTTAAGTTCTGGTGACCTGGGGTTCAGCGGAAACATTTTGGGAGCAAAAATTCCACAAAGTTTTGATTTTGACTTTCAGGTCTCAGCTCGGCCACCTCAGGCCCCCAAAACAACTCCAGTTGGCACAAACTTCAGCAGCATACTTTTGTGAATGCCTTTCCTGGGTCTGGGGTCTAGGGGTGCGCATTCCGGGACTTTGTAGTCCATGCGCTGACCATTCCAGCTTGCTGCTGAACCAATGGAGTTGCATAATTCGAATTGCAATTTTTGCATTTTTCTTTTGTTCTATCGATGTTGCGAGTTGCTCCGCGAATAGAGAGGTGAAGGCACAGAAGTTTGCTGATGCGATGAGGGCATGACCTGGACCCCTGACCCGAGTGTGTGGATCAAGGAGCCTCTGATTTGTGGTCTGCTGCTGGTTGCCTAGGGGGGGAATGAGTAGGCAATGAATGGCAGAAGCAGCTTGCAGGGGTGCAATGAGCTATGCATGCATGCATGCATGCACGCATAAACAAGGCATGGTCTGCTGCAGGAAGGTAATGCGTCGTTGCTTCCAGGCACTCCATATTCAATGCCACATCTGTGTCAGGAAGGACTGGCTTTGCCAATTTTTCAGCGTCGCTTGCAACGCTTCCCTCACTCACCAAATTTTGGACCGTCTTATCAGTGGGGAACGAATCGGTGGATGTTATGGTCCAGCAATTGGCCGCTAAATGAAAAGTTGTCACTCGCAGTGTTCCAAACAACTCTATTGAATGAACAAAATATGAACAAGGTGCCATGACTGCTGGACTGCAAATGCCGAGCCCTGCTGCCTCAGAATCTTCCTCTAGCCCCCCCCCCTCTTTCCCTTCACTGCTCAGTCACTGCTACTGCTGGGGCTGCTGCTGTTCGCATATGCTCACTGTCCGCAGGTCCTTCTGCATGCACTTCTCATGCTGTTTTTGCTTATCTGCTTCATCATACTGCTCCACACCCAAGCATTCTCCTTCCCCTTTCCCTTCTCCCTTTCTGGGCAACCCTGTTGGGGTTGAGGCCTGTTTTGAGGGTGGGGCACCAGAATTCTTGGGGCGGCATGCTAGGGCCCTCCGGGCATTCCTTCCTTGCAAAATTGGCATAAATAAGCAGTTGCATGATGCTCAAAAGTGTAATAGGTTTCTGTCTCTCGATTTAGAGTTGCGATTGTTTTGCGGCTGCCTGCATGCAAGCAAGGTTCGGCTCGGCTGAGCCAGTCAGTGCAACCGACTAGGCAATTGGCCACCGTCATTTTTTAAAAGCATTTTTTACATTGCTCATCAAAGCGTTTAGACGGTCAGATTCTTAAAGATGCCGTTTGATTACCACCCAGATAATAGTGCACCAGGGGGTGCAACCCAGCTGCAACTCTTTCAGGCATTGCAATTCACAGGCAGCACGCACTACTGGCCCTCTCATGCTACGATTGCATGCCAAAGGCCTCGATAAGCGTCATCCAAGCAAGCCTTTGTGGCCAGCACAAGCTTTTGCGCCAAGCTCATTGGCATGCCCCTTGTTGCATGCTGCCCCCCTTTTTAAATTGATCTTGATTTTTCTCTATAATTGTCTTTATTCATGTCTTTTTCAATTTATTTTATTGGCATGCGGCCCATGCTCACATTGCCTGCCTTTCTCTTTTGCCGCAGTACTTCTTGTGGAAGGAGGTTATCCGTGCACAGCTGGACAGGGATGACGAGGATGATGCTGCTGCCAACGATTTGATCTGGAGTGAAAAGGCCAAAGAGCGCAAGGATCTGGGCATTGGCCCACCACTGCGGCCCAACAAGATTGATAGCTGGCGGCTGGAGCAGATGTACGATGATGATTAACAGCCTTCTGTGTGCTGGCTTAATAAACCAGTTTTACCTACATTCTCAGACAAGTGACAGAACCAAAAAGACGGGCCTCATTGATTGAGTGTCTCTTTTACTCTAATCATGTGCGCCCATCCGTTTGAACCGTGAACTGGTTCTTCAAAGACCATGTTTGAGAACGAAGGGGAGAAAACATGATATTCCTGTAATCATTGCAAGGTAAGGTCACATCCCTATATCCTCCTCAGGTAGGCTACAATGGTTACAATGGGGTTTGACCTTCAGCCAGGTAGTTTGGCTGCTCAGTCTGCTCAACTGTTCCAACTGCACAAAAAAATCCATGAGTTCGGAAATAAAACGATAAGTGTGATTAGTTTACTTCTGCAAGAAGTGAAAAACATCCTCAGAGCTAGCTTGAGAATAGAAGAAAGCACCTGATTCGTCCAGAAAAATTCTGTGAGAGGGGAAGTCGGAAAATAGCTGTGCATAAGTAGTTAAGTAAGGTCACAATGGGGTTTGACCTTCAGCCACTGGCAGGTAGTTTGGCTGCTCGGTCTGCTCAACTGTTCCAACTGCCCAAAAAATATCCATGAGATCGGAAATAAAACGATAAGTCTCATTAGTTTGCTTCTGCAAGAAATGAATAGCATCCTCAGAGCTAGCTTGAGAATAGTAGAAAGTGCCTGAATCGTCCAGAAACATTCTATAAGACGAGGGGAAGTCAGAAAATAACTGTGCATAAGCCCTTCAAAGAGAACACACAGAAGCGCAAGAACAAAGGAACACCGCATGCTTTTCATCTTGGAGTCCTTGTTCACATCTATCACAAGTTGATGTGTGCTCCTGCCAAAGTGATGTCTCAACTCTTGTAAAGTATGAGCATGTAAGCGAAAACGTGCTATGTTTCTTAGCGCGCGCTTGCCCAAATCAAGATGCAAATACCTGGGGACAGAAAAGGGCGCACCATGAACAGACAAGGGTCTCAAAGGAAGTGCCATCCAGTGATGATACTTGGCTAATTTGTTCGTGTGGTCACCATGTTCTGCCAAGGCATCAGCATTCCACACACCTCGCAGCCTTTTTTCTCAGATCAACAACAAACTCCCTCATGACTATAGGCTGCCCTGAACGAACACAATGAGTTAACACGTTGCACCTGTCCAAGCCTGTGCAGGCAGCCAGAAATTCTGAGGTCCAGCATTTATGGGCAAGACTGCTCATTTCAACATCTGCTTGCAGTACCTTACTGAGTGTAGTGCTGTTGCTGCGCAGTAAAGCATTGTAAAACCTAACTGCTGCGCGAAACCAATAGAACTGTAAAGGTTCATGCCCACACTCGCGCAGTACAGACCAATTAGGAGTGGTGCGCTTTACCCCAAGGATACGCTTCAATAAGCACAGGTGTACAGTTTGCAAAGGACAGTCCATTTTAGCTCCTTCTTTCATAAATCTAGTGCCCCAAATCTGGCATGCATACATGCTAGCAGGGAGAGCATATACTTTAGTCAGCCAGAGCATGGTATGCGGCCTGTCTGTCAGGCGGTGCTCAGATGCGAATTGCCTAATCCGTCTACAACCAGCTAGGAAAGGGGCACACATATACTCAGCAGTGGCTTGCGGGTTGCGTTGTTTTGTGAACAGCATGCCTAAATACCTAAAAGAATCTGCACACGCCAAACGAGCTCCACTTAGCGTGAAAGCTGGCACATTATCACCCTTTGAATTTAAATGCACAATCTCAGACTTGGCAGTATTGATCACCAACCCTTTCCGCTGAGCATACGTATGTAGCCTATCTAACATCAGTTGGAGCTGATCAGGAAGGTTACTAGTGAGGCACAAATCGTCTGCATACAGCATGTGGGTGACTCGAACGTCCCTAGTGCCGTTAATAGCCCCTTGCACATTTTCTGCCAAGCAGTCCACGTCATTGATATACAAGGAGAACAACAAGGGGGAAAGCGGGCAGCCTTGCTTAACTCCAAAATGGGGGCGCACACGAGCTTGCTTGCAGCCATCCACCAAGATATACTCATCATTAGCATACATGCTTTTAATGACAGCCGACAGGCACGCAGGCATTCGAATGCGCTGCAGGTGAGTCCAGAGAGCTTCCCTAGGAATTGTATCGTATGCCTGCTTGAAATCAATAAAAGCTGCATGCAGCCTTGGGGATGCATTTGGGCGCTTGACCTGAGCAGCATGCTGCAAGTGCCGCAAAATGAATATGGGCTGCAAAGTGTTACGGCCAGGGTAGAAACCAAATTGAGTGTCTGGAATCGTGTTTTTATGTTTACACCACCCAGTGACCACCTCCCTAAGAACGTTAGCATACAGCCTGTACAGGGTGCCACTTACTGCGAGCATGCGATAGTTCCCTGGGTCCAGCACAGAGCCCTTCTTGTAAAGAGGAGTTATTTTAGCCACTTTCCAACAAGCAGGAATCTCAGCCCTCTCCATCATGGCAGCAAACAGACGTGCAATGAAAGGAGCCAAAACATTCATCCTATCCGTGCCTCTACCATTAACTGCTGGGACCCTCTTTTCAGCGTACTTAATGAAGGGTGCAGCAACAGCATCAAAACCAGGGGATGTCCTAGCATTCAGCTTACGCATGTGCCCGCAAACAATAGGGTGCAGGGCAGCTGCATCAGGCAGTTCCATCACATCAGGTTCAGGCATCCACCGAAACTCAGCACCTTGACGGAAAAGCTGCTCAGGAGGCGGGTTGTTGCGCCCCAGGGGCACTGCCATATCCCGAGCTGGAGCTCCAGAGTTGCCAGTCCAGCGTGCAGCGACCCGCTGTGCCACCCCGCGCATAGCTCCAATAACGGACTCCACCCCTCTGCTAATGCTGTCCCACATTCCAGGCCTTCTGCTTAAGATGCTTTCAGGGCAGCTACCCATGGGGCTTGCTTGTTGATCAGGGATGTGAGGAGCGCTTCTTGCTGGACAAGTGGGGTGCCTGCCCACAAATCCGTTTGTAGCCAAGGCGGCTTCCTGATAGTGTGTGCTTTCAGGGCAGCTACCCATGCCATGCATTTGTGCTGCTTCTCTATTTGAAGGAGAAGAGCAGTTGCTCATGCGGGCATGAAAATGATGCTGTAAGTAAGAGCTCCAGCCTTCCGCTGTAATGGGAGTCTGATGTGTGCTCCTGGGCTTCCTAAGCATTTCATGAATGTCAGGCCTGTGTCTCTTGAGCCTGTCCAAGAAAACTGCTTTCTGGTACTTCTCAAAAGCCCGCTGTGCACGCCTTGTTTGTTTTTTGAAAATAGCTGTGCATAAGTCCTTCAAATAGAACACACAGAAGCGCAAGAACAAAGGAACACGGCATGCTTTTCATCTTGGAGTCCGCCTTGGTCACACCTATCACAAGCAGATGTGTGCTCCTGCCAAAGTGATGTCTCAACTTAAAGTGTGAGCATGTAAACGAAGACGTGCTATGTTTCTCAGCATGTGCTTGCCTAAATCAAGATGCAAATACCTGTGGACAGAAAAGGGCGCGCCATGAACAGACAAGGGTCTCATAGGAAGTGCCATCCAGTGATGATACTTGGCTAATTTGTTCGTGTGTTCACCATGATCTGCCAAGGCATCAGCATTCCACACACCTTGCAACCTTTTTTCTCAGATCAACAACAAACTCCCTCATGACTATAGGATGCCCATACCGAACACAATGAGTAAACACGTTGCACCTGTCCAAGCCTGTACATGCAGCCAGAAATTCTGAGGTCCAGCATCTACGGGAAAGACTGCTCATTTCAACATAGGCTACAAGGGCATCTGAGCGGAAACACCGAGGCCTGCAACCAGACCTGGCCAAAAAAGCTCAATTTATAAATTTGGACTTGGAGGCAAAAGTATGTTTGTTGCGGTCTGATGTTTGATGAAACTGTCAGGTAGATTATGCTCCAAGGGTTCAAAGTTGATGGATCAGGTAAATGCTCAGAACACTTAATGGACAGTGAAAGGTCAGAGAATTTGCAATGGAATGCATCCAAGTCAGATGGTTTGGCTGCTTGCTGGCCTGTTCTAGCCAGACAAAAAAGAACATCCATTGGGGTTAATACAGGAGTACAGAGGTAAGGGACCTTCAGCCTCAAAGCCTAACTGCTCGCGTGAAAATGAAAGAAGATGATTTTTGACCAGGGGAAGAAGAGAAATAAAGGAATGAAAGAAATCCAAAGCCTCATGTACAAAGGGGTCAGGTTCCTCTAGAAAGACTTACTACATTTAACCTTAATTTCAGGCTGAAGTTCAGAAAAGGAAGAGAAGTAGAAAAGTTGCATAGCCATACCTAGAAAGACAGCTCAGCTGAAGCCAACAGACAAGGGTTACAAGGGAAAAGGCCTCACTCAAGACGTTTGACTGCTAGCCTGTTTATAAATTCACACAAGATCATAAAGAAAAGGGAGTTTGTTGTTATCCTGGTTTAGAAGAATATCAAGGTATTCACACATAGGTAATCTGGAAAAACTTTTTGTACCTAACCAATCTAGTCCAACCCTCAAGCTCAAAGTCCCTGACTGGAGGACATGGGCCTACACTGATGGTAGTTGTCAAATCCAAAATAGCAAACAAGAAATTGGAGCAGGCGTCTACTGCCCTCTCACTGACAGCAGAAGTTCTGTCGAGCCCAATGGTGCTGGAATTACCAACAAAGAAAAGAAAAAGAAAAAGAAAAGTCTACGCAGTCTCGAGGCCGCGTGCATTAAGGAAAGAACCCCTAACTTAAAGTCAGAGGCCTCACCAAAGGGCCCTACAAACCTACACTAGACACAGCTAGTCTAGGAGAGAGAGCCAGAAGCAAAATCTAATGGGGATCCGGGGGATTGGCCGCCATGCCCCTGAGCGCTCGGACTCTTCTTCTGCCATCCTCAGCCGTTGCCGCGCGCCCAGCAAACCCTCCCCTCCCAGATGCTCCCTGAAAACAAAGTGCATGTCTAGTGTTAATTATGGTGGATAATCTTTGGATGGCATGGACACTGAGTTGGGAAGCTAGTGATTCAGCTTTTTGTTTGGTCAATCCCAGATTTATGAGAGGTGTAATAGTATAATTGTTATAAATCGTGCCACCAACACCAATTAAGATGATGTGCAAAGTCACTTTATTATTCCTGTTTGGGTTTCTTAAGCTGCGTGTTTTAAGTCTGTTAATGATGGGGGAACACCATATGTCGAGCTGAATTAGCAGCAATCGCTGCTGCCATCACGCACTCTCATTCACACATTGCTCCAGACAGTCTTACCTCTCTTCATCAAATACGTAAACAGCTTATTTACCCTGAGAAGCACAAACAACTTTTGCAAGGGGATGTTCTTAAAATCCTATCTTCTCTCATTACTAAGCTAGTAGCAACTCACAAACCAATATTTGTGTCTACAAAGTAAAATCTCATGCTGACATTGCTGGTAACGAGTGTGCAGATGCTATTGCTAAATATCAAGCAAGCCAAGCCAATAATAACGTGGCTGATATTGGGATCCCTTGCGCAGGCCCTGGCGGAAATCCTTTCTCTCACTTATTTTGGTTAGCCAAGGAGGAAAACAATGAACACAATGCTGACACACCCACAGCTCCTGCTCCCAATCCTAAAGTCACCTACCTCCCCAATCTTCAAAATGCTCTCAAGTCTCACATGCATATAAAACACAGACTTGGATATGCCAACCCCAAAACAGGCTACTACTCTTAATATCAGAGCTTATTACCTCATGTTAACAAGAAAGTCAGCAACGCCTTTAGAAACATGCCTTGTATATCCACACCTATGAAGCGCACTATTTTACAATATCGCACTGGCACCCTCTATAACCAAGAACATGCAGTTCGCTTCAAGAGGTCCACTGACCCACTATGCCCTCTCCCAGGCTGTCATCAATTAGACAGTGCACTCCACATGCTTTCAGGCTGCCAAAATCATATCATCTCCAGCATTGAAACTGAACGCCACAATGTTGCTGGAAGAATGATAATCAAAGCTCTTAGAAAAAGCCTCTGGGGAGCAGGTTTGGTTAACATGGACATTGGGAGTGGTGATAGGTTGGCTAAGCACAACCTTCAAATCCCTGCACATGCATCAAACAGAATTTTACCCCCTTACCTTTTTCCTAGAAAATTTCCTAAGAGATCTAGACTCACATCCAGTCGTCCTGATGCTATACTGATTCCTCCCTATAGCCAAACCCGCTCTTTCTTCTCCTTCTTCCACTCGCTCACACCATGCGTTACGCAGCAGACATAACCCAACACAGAGGACCACACGAGCCAACCGCGTGAGACAGCCCCACCAACTTCATGTAAACCAGCGACATGTGCACTTGATTGAAATTAAGTACTGTGAAGACACGAGGCCTGGACAACAGTTTGAGGCGGCACAGCGGCAGCATACAGACCTCAGCAAACCCATTTGTGCTAAAGTTGTGACTCTCCACACTATCCTTCTGGGTGTTGGTGGGACCTGCTATACTGATCATACCTTGAACCAGTTTAAACAACTTAGACTGGACCATCAACGGGCCCATAGACTTGCTCAAAAACTCCATGCCCATTTGGTTCAGTATGCCCTTTAGCTTGTTACCACTAGACGTGCTATGGAAAATGATGCTTCTCACAGCCAGGTTCTGGAGCCGGGTGCTTCCAGTAACCCTCCACTGTCTGGCAGATCCCCATTAGCTTTCTTCTTTGTAGCTTTGTGGTGGAGGAGGCTCACGGCTCTTCTGAGCCAATGTGTCTCTTTTTCCTTAATTGATGTAGGGAGAGTTTCCTCTGCCTACATAGTTTTTCTTTTCTTTTTATTTCTTTCTATCAAGGTTAGGTTATATGGAGGGTTTCAGCCTTCAGGTGCTTTGACTGCTCAGCCTGCTCTGCCAGACTCACAAAAAGCTAATTTTTTTGTTATGTAAGGTTACACAGGTTTAAGCCTTCAGCCAGGTGGTTTGACAGCTCAGCTATCAGGTGAAGCAAACAGAAACACATAAGAGAGAAAACAACTGACACACAGAGGAAGGTTGGGTCCGCAAATATTGCTGCAACAGAAAACATGACAAGCAGACAGCAAAGATGACATGCTTGAGATATCAAAGAAGGGGGTTTCTCACTGGATCAAACTTAAAAGAAGTCACAACAATGACATACTTCAGTGGAATCGGAGCAACAACGGAGGGAGTTGGACCAAAGGAATCAAAGGAACCAACCGGAATTGAGCCGAAGGAACCAAAGAAAAGTCGTACTGGACAAAAGTTGTACTGAATAAGCGCAAAGCTCCAGAGCAAGCTTTGTGGCTTTATGAGTGTTAAGGCCAAGCTCTTTAAGGGGCTCCGAAGTGTGAAGGATGTAGATGATTCCGCCCACACCTAACAGAATGTTATGGAAGGCCTAGCGCTGGCCCAGGAGGAAATCTCTTCCACAATACAACCTGGCTGGCTCGGGAAGAAACAGAGTCTAGGCCATCTCAATCCCACCCTTCTTCTCCTCGTCTGAGGTACCTCCCAGACCTTAAAAATGCTCTGAAATCCCAAATGCATGTTAAGCGCAAGCTGGGCTATGCTGACCGGAAGACAGGCTATTACACCTATTACCAGAGCTTTCTACCACATGTAAACAAAAGCATGAGCAATGCCTTTTGAAATATGCCCAGTCTCTCAACTCGAATGAAACGCACTGTCTTCCAATACCGCACAGGCACCCTCTACAATCAGAAACATGCAGTCTGATATAAAAGATCCACTAACCTTACATGCCCCCTACCTGATTGCCATCACATGGATAGCGCTCTCCACATCCTATCTGGCTGCCAATGTCCTGTCATGCGTAACATGGTAACTGAGCGTCATGATATTGCTTGCAGGATGATTTTGAAATTGGTAATTGAAGGCTCTTATGGGGCTAATCTTGTGCAGTTGGATGCGGGCAACACAAACTGTTTGGCCCAGCATGACCTGCAAGCCCCTAAGCAAATCTCTAATCGTGCTGTACCTTCCAAACTCTTCAAACCCATGATTACTATTCAAACCAGACGCAACTCCAGCCGCCCTGATGCAATCTTGGTCACTCCTCACCCAACTAACCCTAACAAGCCACCCACTCCACCCTCGCACCGGGTACTGCGTACTACGTCTGACGTCAGTAGTATGGGAAGAAGCTCAACTCCAGCCAGCCATATTCACTTGATAGAAATCAAATACTGTGAAGATACGAGGCCTAGTTCCCAGCTGGAAGCCTCACAGCAACAACACAGCGAACTGTGCAAACAACTCCAAGGTGCAGAGATTACTATCCACCCAATCCTCCTGGGTGTGGGTGGGACTATTTACACTGCCCATACTCTTGATCAATTCAAAAAATTAGGGATTGACTCACAGAGATCTGAAACACTTGCAAGAAAACTCCATGCCCATTCTGTACGATTTGCGCACAAACTTACCTCTGCCAGACATGCCATTGAAAATAAAAGCACTCATCATAACACTGGTGCCCTGGAGCAGCATGCTGCCAGAAACCCACCCGATCCACATTAATCCCCCCCTCATTTTCTGGTGAGGAAGACTCACGGCTCTTTGACCCAATGTGTCTCTCTTTCCTTAATTGATGTAGGGAGAGCCTTCTCCGCTTACATAGATTTTTCTTCTTTTTTCTTATGGAAGGCAACTTGAAATGGGGCCCTTGCAAGATTGTGATAGAGGTCGTGATGCTGCTGTTTGGAGGCCCCAAACTAATTCTTGGGTCTGGTGTATTCACAGTGTTTGACCTCCAAAATATGGATGTGCCTCTGTTCTGGAAGGAGCTGGCTATAGTGACGGACCTCAAAAGCAGATGGAGTGGCTATGGCTAGCGCTGAGTGCTTTCTGTAGCTCCCCCCCCCCCCTCTATTTCTCAACGGTTATCAGGAATTGGTCCTTGGCACTCTTTTCATTGGAACAACTAAAATGGCATCAGGGCGACTAGAAGTGAGCCTTTGTTTGTCAGGGAAACGACGAGGGAAAATGAATTTGGGAAGGGTTCTATTTATTGAGTGTTCAGGGATCTGCAGGTTCTGTAAAAGCAAGACATCTTGCACTGCCTATGCCCATGGAGACAAAGCCTGCTCCAAGAGGGCTGGTTGCTGAGACCTTTAAGAAGGGCCTTGTTGGCAACATTGAGGAGCTCGGTCACCATATTTGGCATAGCAAATTGTGTACACCCTAAGAGAATGTGAAGGGCACTGTCTGGCTCCCCACAGAGGGGGCACTTTAGGTGAGTGGACATTTTAAAACGCATCGCGCGCTTTCGATTGAAGCAGGTACCTGTGCGGTAGCTGAAAATGTTCTGTTTTTATTTTGAAAGGAAGTGTTGGCATGGTCCGAAAGGGATTGCTGACCGTTTTTTGGACTGTAGGAAGCGGATTGTAACTTCAAGAGTAGTATCCTGTTTTGTTGTTAGCCTTCCCGATATGTGTTTTGGATGCATGCATATGTGCGTCCTCAGAGCATCACGAAGGTTGGAAAAGTGTTTAAGCTTAGGGACAGGCAAGTCAGGGCGTTCTGATGTGCTTGCATGGGGGCGGGCAGCTTCCTCAAAGGCAAGCCAGGTGGTGTCATGGAAAGGATTGCCTTCAAGGTTGACACAGGGGAAGGTTGTGTCTGCAGGGGTGTCATCACCCTGAATAGCCTGGTGTTTGGCAACGGCATCTGCGCATTTGTTGCCTGCAATTCCAGCGTGAGATTGACCTTGTAGAGATAGATAGGGGTAGGTGAATTGCGCACAAGCTGTATAATCATTTTAATGATCTGGCCTTGAACATGCTGACGGTGAAGCTCTGGATACAGTGTTTGCTTTCTGATTTGGTGGAGTGCCTTCAGTGAAGAAAGGCTATCAGTAGCAATGTGAGAGTGGCCCTGGAGAAAAGCAGCTGCTATTGCAGCTATTTTAGCCCTTACAATGGTATTCGTGTTTTGTTGGACATGACTGTGGCATCACTGCCAAGGTGGTAGGCTCCTGATCCTAATACTTGTTTTCCATGGTGTCTACAGCAGCTGCCATCTGTGTCTGCTCACCTTTCCAGTTCTGAATTTTGCAGACCAGGCTTGTGCTAATTAACGTCATTGGTGATGCATCATTGGCAAGATGTTGATGGCTGTGGACAGTTTTCTTAAGAGCGTGCTGTTACCTGTTACCTGTTGACCAACAGGTCAGAGGGTAGTTTTCCAATATTTGCTGCAGGGTGTGGTCCTGACAAGGGGCCAGTTTCTCCTGCGGTGTGAGGCAGTCCCCCCGCAGTTCTCCTCTTGGCTTCAAAATCTTTTCCAAACAGCTGTGGATGTGATGATTTAATCAAAATGAAAAATTACGTGGGCACTGTTTTCAATGGCATTGAAAAACACTCCCCACATATCTCTTAAGAAGTAGAGGGGGGCATGGGGGGAACAGGGAGCACTCAGCGCCAGCCACAGCCACTCTGCCTGCTTCCAAGGTCCGTCACCCTAGCCAGCTCCTTCCAGAACAGAGACATACCCATCTTATGGAGGTCAAATACTGTGAAGACACCAGGCCCAAGAATCAGCTCGAGGCCTCAAAGCAGCAACCCCGCGACCTCTGTTGCGATCTTTCAAGGGCCTCAGATTAAGTCACCCTTCATACCATTTCGTCAAGTGTGGGCGGGTCGTCCACACCCCTTACAATCTACACCTCTTAAAGAGCTTGGTTTTGACATTCATACAGCCACCAAGCTTGCTCTGAAGCTTCATGCCCATTCCGCCCATTACGCTTATAAGCTTTAAGTTGTTAGCACCAGACGCGCTCTTGAGAAGACCGTCTTCTCTCAGTGACTTCTCTCAACTCTCGTCACCAAGATCAGGCATGAGCTACTGCTAGTAACCCTCTTAGTTACTAATGACTGCTTTCTTCTGTTAATCTTGGTGAAGGGAATACACGGTGGCTCGGCCCTAGGTATCCTCTTTTCCTTCATTGATGTGGGAAAGAAAAGAAAGGAAAAACTACGCAGGCAGTGAAGACACGTCCCCACATCCCCACAGCTGTGCAAAATCTTGTTTAAGTTCACATTTTAACTACACAATTCACAAATCTATTGATGATTCAATGAAAAACTGAGGTGGTAGATTCGGAGCAGAGGTGAGTCGTGACTGGTCGACATGTTCACGCTGGCGAGGTGAGCATTCATACTTTAGTGCCTGACCTGCCCCTGACTCCCCCTGTGTGCATGGAAGGGAGACAAGGCATGCATACATTGAACATCAAGCTCAGCCACCGTCAAGTTACGGAACCCTGGTCAAGCGCGAGGAGGGCGACAGCAAGGAGGAAGTCCCCGGATCAAATCCTTGTGGCCGGGGTGGAGATAAAGATGCCCTCTATCGGTGGGAGCCAATGGGAGGCTCTTTCCTTAATGCACGCGGCCAAACGGCAAGCGTAGATCTTTCTTTCTTTCTTTGAACATGGGAATGGGCCCCATAGGCTTCTCAATTCTGTGATTAATTACCAACGCTGCTGTAGCAATTTGTAACACAAGAAGCTGCCTGTATGGAAAATACTTTATGCAATAGGTGCTTTGAAGATGCAGCACTGATCTTAACCCTGGTTTTGTGCGCATGAGAAATATCAGCTTTTTGTAAGGAAAAAGCGAACATAAAGGCCTATCCTCCAAGACTTTTCCAAGGTACGAAAACCCACAATATTAGCCTGACAGATAAGAAGACAATGCTGCAGGTGTGGTCCACAAAGCCTATCACTTGATAGACTCTGCTCAACACATGATAACCCTGTATGCAGTTATTGAGTGCCGGTAGTGCACTGCATTCCCTCTTGCCTGAAATAATGCACAATGATCTGTTGATCGCCAATAAATTGTAGGTGTGCATTATTGCCTCATTAAGTGTTCCCCAGGTTTAGGAGATAAATAAAAGTAGACATGCAAGCCCCAGAGGATCGTAAGTAGACATCATGTCTACTTACGATGATTTGATTTTTTGATTACGATGATCAGCAAAGTAAAGAAGTGCAAATAGACATCAGTATGGTAAACAGCCATAGCAGACATGCCAAGCCCCAGAGCGCTCCTACCTGAGGCGCCGCCTCCACCAGCACGGCTGCCTTGGCTCCAAGAGCAGCAGCCAATTGAGTGCCAGCAAACACATCCTTGAGGTGCTGTGCCATCTCCCTGCAGCATGGTATACATCACATGGCAGCAGGAAGACAATTGAAGAAGGATGTTTGAGTGAGGCGGTCCATCCTATCAAAGAAGCGTCTGCCTGCTGCAACATTTGACGTCAAAAAATCCTTTCCCTCCCAGAACCGCGCACTTCTGTACTCTTTCGTGGCGTTGCCCATCTCAAGAATTCCATGCACACACCCTGGAATATTGTTGTTCTCAAGAGCTTCTACCAACACTTGCAGCTCAATTTCGCCCTTCTGTGTGATGGACGTGTCATCCTCATTGCAGCATGGCTCTGCCTGGTCCAATAAATTCCTTGCTATAGCTTCTGGCAATGCACCAGCAGACAGCTCTGGATGGGTTAGGGTACTGTCGTCCCTGCTGCATGTGTGTGCATGTGTGTGTTGTGTATTTGTGTGTGTGTTGTGTGTGTGTGCGCGCATGCGCATGTGTGTGTGTGTGTGTGTGTGTGTGTGTGTGTGTGTGTGTGTGTGTGTGTGTGTGTGTGTGTGTGTGTGTGTGTGTGTGTGTGCAGAGGGTGACATAGAAACACAGCTCGCAAGCGCCCATCCTTTTTTCACTGCATCAGTTACCTGGAGGCTTGCTCACTATTGTTGGCATCATTTTCAAGGGCCCCTGCACGACAACACACACACACACAGGTTGAAGGCAGCACTTTGAATCATGCGCCCTAAACTGCGTGCATCTCTGAGCAGAAATGCTGAAATGTGCGTGCCCATTACTATCTTGGTGCTGAGGTGAGTCCCCTGCTTCCTCGGCACTCATGAGGTTGAACTCATCCGCATCACTCCCTGTGGGAGAAATTTGAGGAGAGCCCAAGTGTGATGTGAAAAAGGTTTTCCAAGAGGACCCTTGAAAGGAGCGATAAAGGACAAGAAGCACTTACCGCTCAGCCCTGCTGGCAAGCCCTCGTGAGCCTGCTCTTGACTTGGCTGCTGAGGGCTTCTTGCCATGCCAACAAAGCCCATGAAGCTTGCAATCTACACAAAACAAAGGGGCCTTTCCAGGGAAACAGTAAATGCAACACATCAAACTGCGGGCACAGACACGCACCTGCTGCTTCAAGCTCTGTCCATCACGGGGTCCATGCTTACGCTGGACCCTATCTTTAGAGGGTTCTGCATGAGAGGAAGAGGTTTCATTCAAAACTTCCGAACTCTTTGAAAGAAGAATTGCATTTTCTGTGTGCAGATCTGGATATGTCCTCACTGCGTGACCTATCACAAAACAATTAGAGATGCTTGTAAGACGTTCAGCAGGCCAAGTGACAATCCACGGAAGCTAACTTCTACTATGCTATGAGACGCTGCAGCATGATCCTCGGAACACCCTGCCTGATCTTCCTTCCGAAAGCATACCTTTGAAGCAGCCCAAGGCAGGACCCCTGGGCTGACTCTTGGATGCCAGTCCCAAGCATCTTGGTACAGAGCTGCGCGCGCTGGATTGCAGGCAAGGGCCCCTAATAAACATCTCCTTCTTTTTCTTCTGACGAAGTCAGAGGTGACCTGATGGAAATGTTTTGGAAAAAATTGTTTACTTGCTTTACTGATGAGTCTTCAGGTGAGATCCGAAAGACACCCACCAAAATCGAAAAAACAAAATGCAAACAAATAAAAACGCTCTCTTGTGAAGTAGGAAAACTTGCTGAAAGCACTGTAACGATGGAGAATGTGCCTTGGTCCAGTTTTTTCGTACACTTCCAAACACACAATACCAGTAAGCAAGATTTTATATCAAATTTGATTCTTCTCTCGATCAAGGGCCTGATATTGTTCCCGTGAAGTAGAGAGGAAGGAGTAAAAATGAAGATCATGTAAGGAATACAAATTCTTCTGGGCGTGGGTGGGGCTACCTTTACCGCCCAACAGCCCATTGACCAATGCCGTAAACAAGGGATTGGTCTTGCAAAGGTTTATCAAACTTGCACGAAGCCCCATGACCATCCTGTGCAATATGCGCACAAACTTATCTCAACCTGACATGCCATTCAAACGAAAAAGAAAAGAAAAAGAAAAAAACTACGTAGGCAGAGAAAACTCTCCCTACATCAATTAAGGAAATTTAGACACATTGGCCAAAGAGCCGTGAGCCTCCCTCACCAGAAGATAGAGGGGAGTTAGTGTGGATCAGGTGGGTTTCTGGCAGCACGCTGCTCCAGGGCACCAGTGTTATAATGAGTGTTTTTATTTTCAATGGCACGTCTGGTAGAGGTAAGTTTGTGCGCAAATTGTACAGAATGGGTATGGAGTTTTCTTGCAAGTGTTTCAGATCTCTGTGAGTCAATCCCTAACTTTTTAAATTGATCAAGGGTATGAGCGGTGTAGATAGTCCCACCCACACCCAGGAGGATTGTGTGGATAGTAATCTCTGCACCTTGGAGTTGTTTGCACAGTTCACTGTGTTGTTGCTGTGAGGCTTCTAGCTGGGCACCAGGCCTCGTATCTTCACAGTATTTGATTTCTATCAAGTGAATATGACGGGCTCGAGTTGTGGTACTCCCCATACTGCGCAGTACCCGGTGCGAGGGTGGAGTGGGTGTTCTGTTTGGGTTAGTTGGGTGAGGAGTGACCAAGATTGCATCAGGGCGGCTGGAGTTGCGTCTGGTTTGAATAGAAACCGTGGGTTTGAAGAGTTTGGAAGGTACAGCACAATTAGAGACTTGCTCAGGGACTTGCAGGTCGTGCTGGGCTAAACGGCTTGTGTTGCCCGCATCCAACTGCACAAGATTAGCCCCATAAGAGCCTTCAATGACCAGTTTCAAAATCATCCTGCAAGCAATATTGTGACGCTCAGTTACCATGTTACGCATGACAGGACATTGGCAGCCAGATAGGATGTGGAGAGTGCTATCCATGTGATGGCAATCAGGTAGGGGGCATGTCAGGCTAGTGGATCTTTTATATCGGACCGCATGTTTCTGATTGTAGAGGGTGCCTGTGCGGTATTGGAAGACAGTGCGTTTCATTCGAGTTGAGAGACCAGGCATGTTCCAAAAGGCATTGCTAATTTTCTTGCTTACGTGAGGTAGCAAGCTCTGGTAGTAAGTATAGCAGCCTGTCTTCCTGTCAGCATAGCCCAGCTTGTGTTTAGCATGCATATGGGATTTTAAAGCGTTTTTAAGGTCTGGGAGGTAGCTCAGACGAGGAGGAGAAGGGTGGGATTGAGGAGGCCTAGGATCTGTCTCTTCCCGAGCCAGCCAGATTGTTCAAACGAAAGTAATCCACATAACCCTGGTGCTGTGGAGCCACATGCTGCCAGACACCCACCAGATCCACATTAGCTTCCTTCTTACTTCGCATTAAGAAGACTTGGGCTCTTTGAACCAGAGGCTCTCTTTTTCTATGATTCATGTAGGGGGTGCTCTCACTGCCTACATGGTTTACCCTTTTTCCTTTTCTTGAGGCTAGCAGTCAAACGTCTTGACTGAGGCCTTTTTCCCTTGTAACCTTTGTAATCCTTCAAGGATAAGTTATAAGCATTTATAGGCGTACTGGCAGGGTGGGCATGAAGTTTCAAAGCAAGCTTGGTGGCTTCATGAGTGTCAAGAGCAAGCTCCTGAAAGGGTTCCTAAGTGTGGTGAATGTAAATAACCCCACAAGGCCAGAGCATCAATTAAGCGCGGCTAGGCAGCAACATGCTAACCTTTGTAATATTATTAGCGCTAAAGCTAAAACTATTCACCCAATCCTCCTGGGTGTTGGTGGAACTATTTACACTGAACATACCCTGATGCATTTAAAGAAACTAGGACTGGATCACCAATGTGCCACTAAGCTCGCTAAAAAACTCCATGCCCATTCTGTTTATTATGCCCATAAACTAGTCTCCACACGCCGCGGTATTGAAAACAAGAGTGCTTACCACAGCCATTTGGTTCTAGAGCCAGGTGCTTCTAACTTATTGAATAACCCTCCAGATCCACATTAGTTTTGTCTTTTTTTCTTTTCTCGTGGTGGAGGGGGCTCACGGCTCTTCATGAGCCAATGTGTCTCCTTTTCCTTAATTGATGTAGGGAGAGTTACTCTTCCTACGTAGTTTTTTTCTTTCTTTCCTTTTCCCATTCACACCAAAGAGAATGTAAATGGAGTGTAACTTGAGCTGCAGCCCATTTGAAGTAGCGATAGAGGCAACAGTTCTGCTGCTCTTGGGTGACTTCAAGCTGCTTCTCGAAAAAGGAAAAACAAGAAAATTACGGGGCAATGGAAACACTCCCTACATTGATTAAATAATAAAACACATTGGCCTGTCATGCTGAATCACCGTTACTGCACATTTACTGTTCTCAAAACAGGTAACACGTCCTCCCCACTAAGCAATGTTGATGACAGTAAAGGAAGAAATATTGCTTAATGTTTCTTCTGCATCATCAAATAATGTTGGTTGCGCAAAATTGTTTGTCTCTGATGCAAAATTAAAACATGGCAACGTTATTGCCAGGAGCGTGGCACAAACAGACATCCTGAGCCCTAACCCATGACCAATGGTTCAACTCACAGCCTTCA
The DNA here is from genome assembly GCA_914767535.2 of Dunaliella primolecta. Taxonomy (NCBI): domain Eukaryota; kingdom Viridiplantae; phylum Chlorophyta; class Chlorophyceae; order Chlamydomonadales; family Dunaliellaceae; genus Dunaliella; species Dunaliella primolecta. The sequence continues at coordinate 12,553,308 of OU611752.1, forward strand.
AATAACAACTCAAGTTTGCGACAACGGTTCTGCAGCCTCTTACGAACGCCCAATCATGGCCGCTCCCTGGGGCATGCTCTTCCCAGGAGCAGCATGATTCAGGCAGCACACTCTCGTGCTCCTATTCTAAGCCACATTGTTTGCTCAGACCAGTCAATCCATGCAAAGCAGATTGCATCACACTATACAATCCTTATCAACGTGGCTTGGGTGATCAGTCCAGAGCATAGCTGATGGGTGGCAAGCAACACTAATCTCAGTACTGTTCTTTCTCGTGGTGGTACCATGAAATGCTTAACGTCCAGGGTTGCCAATATCCATGCAACAAAGGACGGGTACACTCAAGCTGTTGGCTGGAGTTGCGAGTGTACCGACTTAGCTCTTCTTCATGTTGCTGCAAGCTGCTCTTGGTCTTGCAGAACAGTGCTGGCTTGACTGCAGCACGCAAAGAATGTCTGGGGCAGACACAGTGTCCGGACCAACTTCACCAGGTTAGGGTTACATCAGAGGCAAGGCACCCCTGGCACAAGGCCAGGGATAACAGGAAAAGCGCCAAACCTCAATGGAAGGTGGAACAGAAGGTTGAATAAGAGAGAGCATCCAATAAAATAACCACACTTAAACACAGGTCACACCTCACACACTAGGTTGTGCAATGATTCAGCAATAACCACAATTTAACGTGACAGGCCCAAACAAGAGAACATGGTGCCTTTACAACATTTGACCTCTACAAGGTGGATGTGCTGCTGATCTGGAGGAAACTGGCTGGATTGTTGGACCCTGGAAGCAGGTGAAATGGCTGCAGCTGTCTCTGGGTGCCCCCCTTTCCCTCCACACGCTGTACCCCATGCTTGCGGCCATAGAGCCAAAGCCGCTGAAGGCATCTGACCTGGCGGTGGACCTTGTCGGCTGCTGCATCTCCTTGAAGATGGTGCTGGTGATGTTGATTCTGCCTGCTGCCACCTGCGTCAGGCGGCGGTTCCCGATCCACTATTTCTCAAAGGATACATGGAAAGATAGTTTCTGGCACCTCCTCACTCAGCAGGTGGGGACTTGAGCGACCAATATTGCGCCAGGGCAACTAGAAGTGAGCCTGCCGTTTCTGGTAAAACACCCTCCCAAGGAAATCCATTTAGGGAAGTTTCTGTTGAAGGATGTTCAGGGATCAGTAGGTTCTGCAGGAATTTTTGATTCAGGTTTTTAAATTTTCTGAGCTCAGCTAGGCTATCATATGATCTTGGTCACTCCTCGCCCTGCTAACCCAAACAGACTACCTACTCTCCCCTCACATTACGTACTCCGCAGTATGAGAGGTAATGAAGAAGTAAGAAACAGCACAACTCCAGCCAGGCAGCTTCATGAATTGAACATCCAAAACCGCCAAATCCAATCAATAGAAATTAAATACTGCGAAGATATGAGGCCTGGTGCCCAGCTAGAAGCCTTACAGCAACAATACTGTGAGCTTTGCAAACAACTTGAAGGTGTGGGTGTGGGTGTGGGTGTGGGTGTGGGTGAGATTATCTATACTGACCATACCCTGAATCAATTTTAAAAAACTAGGGGTTGACCCGCAAAGGTCTACCAAGCTTGCACGAAAGCTCTATGCCCACTCTGTGCAATATGCGCACACACTTACCTTAACTAGACGTGCCATTGAAATGAAAAGAACCTCTTGTTGGACATCACACCTGTAAACCTCAGTCAATTTGTGGTGGACCTGAGATCCAGACACCTTTGCTACTGGAATCAATTCACAGCCTCTAGTCCCAGAGTAAACAACAGTAAACGGCTGACATATCATCAATGGTGCGCACTTCCTGCCAGAAATGCACAAGCCATCCACCCTCCTTACACAATGCCTAAATACATGTACTTGGATCAACCCAATCATGTTCTTTGCAACACTGCCAGATTCAGGCTGCAGGTACACACTCTTTGAGTCAAACAGGCTGTTTAATCCAATATTACTTCTCCGGTCTGTGATATCTGTGATGCTGATGACATACAAGATGAAAAACATATGCTGTTCAGACGTTCCAATCCCCAGGTCTACTCTCTCCGTCAAAAGTATGCCTCACTTTTTGCGCACAACTTCTCTTTTCTACATCTCCACGTCTCCCAAAGGATGCCCTGTCTAGGCACCATTCACCATGTGAATTCCCAGGATATCAATATTTTTCTAAACCGGGAAAACAGCAAACTTCCTTTTTCTCCTCATGACCTCATGTGCATTTTTGAAACAGGCTAGCAGTCAAACGTCACTCAAGACGGTCTTGAGAGAGGCCTTTCCCTTGTAACCCTTGTAACCCTTGTAACTAGACGTGCCATTGAAATCAAAAACACTTAACTCTGGTGTCCTGGGGCCGCATGCTTCCAGAAACCCACCTGACCCACACTAGCTTCCCTTTTACCCTCTCGTAGGAAAGTGCGAGTCTTCTGACCCCAACCTGATTCAGTTCTGATCTGGTATGATTCAGGGAAGAAGTGACCTGAATCAGTTCTTGGGGTTGAACTGATTGAACTTGTCAATCAGAATGGATCTAGCCTGAATCAGGTCCGGATCATAATTATTAGGCAACGACCCTCAGAGGCCTGCTTTTCAGAGGTGAACTGATTCAGGTCGATGTTATCATGTTTTGCACCTGAAAAGAAGGAAAAGAAAAAAGTACGTAGGCAGGGGAAACTCTCCCTTCATCAATTAAGGAAAAGGGGACACATTGGCTCAGAAGAGCCTTGAATTCCCTCCACTACGAAGCTACAAAAAGAAGATTCTAATGGGGATCTGGAGGGTTATTGGAAGCACCCAACTCCATAACCTGGCTACAATAAGTATTCTTGATTTCATTAGCACCATGACGCCTAGTGGTAACACGCTTGTTGGCATACATAACAGAATGGGCATAAAGTTTGCGGGCAAGTTTATTGGCGCGTTGGTGGTCAAGTCCCAATTGTTTTAACTGGTTAGGGGTGTGCTCAGTGTAGCAGGTCCCACCAACACCCAAAAGGATGGTGTGGAGAGTCACAATGTTTGCATAAATGAGTTTGCAGAGGTCTGCATGCTGCCGCTGTGCCGCTTACAACTGGCGTCCAGGCCTCGTGTCTTCACAGTACTACAGGATGACCTAATGACCTGATTCAGGTAGTTGATCAGGTTTTTGAAATCTGAAGTGATCTGAATCAGTTCTTTGTACTGAAGTGATTCAGCTTGTCAATCAGAATGGATCTAACCTGAATCAGAACCGGATCAGAAGTATTTGGCAACGACCATCAGAGGTGTGCTTTTTTACAGGAGAACTGGTTCAGGTCGATTTCAGCATGGTTTGCACCTGAGTCAGGCCTGGCCTGATGACCTGAATCAGGTAGTTGCTCAGGTTGTCTGGACCTGAATCAAAACTTCCTAGCCTGCAAGCCCATCGAAGAGATTTTTGCAAACTTGCTATGAGGTGATGTACATGGCACTTAAGCTCACCTGTTCCGCAAGTTGATGGCATACTGCTGCTATTTTTAAATCCATTTACACGGTAAAGCCCCTAAAAGTACATTGTCAATACTCTACACACACCAAGAGAGCTTCTAATAACACGTGGACTTGAATGCAGTTCAGGTATTAGCAAAAGAAATAATAGCAGAAGTGGCACCTCAGGCTAATTTAAAAGATTCAATTTATTAGTTTCAATCTATTAAAGCTGCCTCACCAGCATGCAGTTACATGTAAGTTGCTTAAAGTTCCTAACCCAACGCAGAAGCAAATGTACAGATGCAGTGTGCACACATGTGAAGTATAAGCCAAATACATCTGAACAAGAATAATAAGATTGTCTCACTTGTGCAGGAATATGCAAAGAATGTGCGCATAACAAAAAGGTGCAACTCAAAACAGACTCAGATATTTCAAAGCAACGAATTGAAGGGGTTTGGCGTGTCTCTGTTTGTGGAAGGAAAAAGTTTCAATCTTCCTTGACCTAATTAGGCATGCAGCAGGCTCAGAGACTGTTTTTTGGTTGAAGACTGGACACAACTATGTTACTGGAAAGGTGTCCCTGATTCAGGTGTGTTTTCACCTGAAACAGGTCTGCATCAGAACTGATTCAGACCTCCGGGTACCCTATGGACCTTTGCTGAGGCAAGGCAGATCTGAATCAGGTATGTCTCAAACTGATTCAGGTCTGAATCAGGTGCAGATCAGACCAACTCATACTTTCCGACCAGGCTGGTGAGGGAGACTCGCGGCTCTTTGAGCCAATGTGTCTCCTTTTCCTTAATTGATGTAGTGTTCATCGCCGCCTATGTGGTTATCTTGTTTTTTTTTAACACATGTATCACATACCATTAGAACCTTGATTCCAAGATTTTTTGTAAGAAAAAAAGTGTTTTGCTGCATCAAGTGAGTACTTGAATCGTTTTTCATTTCCTTCAACAGCAAACACAAAGTTTTTGTTGTGTTGTACAGAGCTCAAGCGTGCAAGACAGCGCAGGCAATAAAAGCGATATGGGGCCCTCCTAGGAGGTTTGGGACTTCTGGGGGATATATCGGGCCTCCTAATTATGGGAATAGACCTCCAGTTCTCTGATTTCCACTTGGGAGTGGGGAGTGGGGGATCCTGTAGTTGATGTCATCCAGGCTAGTTAGTGTGCCTATGTAGGAGGGCCAGAAGGAGGTTCTGTAAATAAAGGTCCCAGACACCCAAGTTGGTTTTTTACCCCGGTAGGAGCATTCTGCATCCACTCTTCATCCTGAGGCACTTAAAAAACATGCTGCAAAAAAGCTCAAACCACGGTAATCACCTAGGCTGCATGCTGCCTTCATTGACTTCAAGGATAAGTTATCCCAAGCTTATGATACCGTCATTGATACGGTACCTCGCCTGCAACTTTGGGACCATCTGCAACGCATTGCCATGCCTGCACTACTTCTCCAGGCAACTTAGGAAATGTACCAGGATGATGAATATATTCTGATGGATGGGGATAAAAGGGCACGTGTGCATCCAACAAATGGAGTTAAGCAAGGTTGTCCCCTGTCCCCTCTCCTCTTTTTTCTGTACATCAATGACATGGGCAGAGATATTAGTGAAGGTAAAAGAGGTGCTGTGACAGGGGATGGAGTGAATGGCGTTTCATACATGCTATATGCAGGCGACCTGAGTTCAACTATCAATGACCCAGGTGAAATGCAAGTTATGCTGAATGAATTTCGGGCTTATGCAATGAGAAAGGGGCTGACTGCCAACACATCAAAGTCAGAGGTCATGCATTTTGATAATAGGTCGTGTGCCTACTTTCATGCATGGAGACGTGGCTCTTCCAGAAAAAGAGCAGTTTAAATACCTCGGTATGCTTGTGGACAAGCATATGAATTTGAAAGTGTCTGAGGAGCATGCTGTGCGGCCTTACATGGCTGTCCAGCAAAGGATTGAGGAGTTTGTGCATGAACATGATTTAAGGAATAGGCCACATGCTCTGATTTGGCTCTCTGAGGTGTATGGCATTCTGGCTGGGATGTACGCGTGCCAAATGTGGGGTACAGAATACTTATGAGAAGGCAGTGAGTTCAAAAGCCAATTGCAAAAAAGGCAATTATGCTCTTTGAGGCGTTTTCTAGGTGTGAAGAGTACTGCCACAAACTGGCCAGTATTGAGAGAATGTGGCTAGAAGCCCTTACAGTTATATTGGTTTAGGGCTACTGTCAAGTGTTTCAACAATATGCTTGTTTCTAACAGTGAGACACTAAGTCAAGTGCTGAAGGCAGGTTTACACCTTGCTGATAGGGGTGAGTCCAGTTGGTCTGCACATGTGTCTAAGTCATTTAGTGGCATGCGCAACGAGGAGGTGTTTAAATAGAAAACGCTGAGTGCTTCCAAGATTCCCATGCAGGATTTTTTAAGGGAATTTGAGGTACAGGCAGCAGAAGGTTTGGAGGGAAGCGGATGCCCTCAGTCCTCGAGAGGTGAACAAGAAAGCAGTGAATTACCATCATTGGTGTGGAAAACCTTTAGATCAAAGAGCACGCACACCCTTCTGTATCCCATGATGGGAATCCCATGATGGAAATCCCATGATGGGAAAAACTACGTAGGCAGTGAAACACTCCCTATACCCATTAAGGAAAGGGGGCCACATCGGTGCACAGACCGTATGACCCACCCACCACGAAGTTTGAATTGACAGAAGCACGGCAGACAGAGAAAGAAGACAGGTCCAACAACGAGAAAAGAAAGCAGGATGATAGCTGAAAGACTGGAGTTCCAGACCTTCAACAGCAAGCAGAGTCAGCACTGTCAGCCTTCCAACCAAGGAAAGCCATGCCCAGCAGCTGTCTGCTGAGCACAACTAAAGTCTGCATTCTGGCAGACTAGCCTAACTAGCTGCTAGAAACTGCTGACCACGCAGAAGCCTGTGGAACAGCCCTTAGAGCACTAGTGCCGACACATTAAGTGCACGCCTTGCCTCCGCTCGGTGCTTGGCCCTTCTTCAAATATTTGTGATATATGTGGATGTGCTGAAGTCCAGGACGAGAAACATGTTCTTTTCTATTGCAATTGCTGATAGTTGTGTGAGCTGCACAGAAAATACAAGGACCTGTTCATTGGTCTTTTCAAACCACTCAATTGTAGTTGTAAGTTAAATACTTTTGCCCAGCTTCCAAACACTGATTTTATTCCTTTCTTGGCGAGCTTCACATTTTGACTGATCTTGAGATCAATGCTTTTCTAAATCAAGACTCGTACAGTTTTTCAAATTTTTGTCGGAATTGGTTTCAATTTTTGATGCCGGATGAGAATGTTTCACCAGCAACCGATCAGCCAGATTCTGGGGCTGTAGGCCAACCCCCCTTGTAACCCTTGTAACCCTATGGAGGAGGAGACATGTGTCTTCCTTCATCTGCATGTCAAACACTGCTTTAAATCCTAGTGAACATGGAGCATTGCATGGGCATAGTTGAGATGAATGCTTTCAATCCATACAATGCAGTACATTGCGCGTCAAATGTTAGAAGTATTTACCGCTAGGCGTGCTATTGAGAACAAAAGGACTTCTCACAGCCAGGTTCTGGAGCCGGGTGCTTCCAGAAACCCTCCAGACCCCCATCAACACTGTGGCACTTCTTGTTCTTAAACTTTGTGGTGGAGGGGACTCACGGCTCTTCGGAGCCAATGTGTCTCCTTTTCCTTAATTGATTTAGGGAGAATTTCCTCTGCCTACGTAGTTTTCTTTTCTTTTCTTTACCTGATCTGCCATGATGGAGAGGGCTGAGATTCCTGCTTGTTGGAAAGTGGCTAAGATAACTCCTCTTTACAAGAAGGGCTCTGTGCTGGACCCAGGGAATTATCGCATGCTCGCAGTAAGTGGCACCCTGTACAGGCTGTATGCTAACGTTCTTAGGGAGGTGGTCACTGGGTGGTGTAAACATAAAAACATGATTCCAGACACTCAATTTGGTTTCTACCCTGGCCGTAACACTTTGCAGCCCATATTCATTTTGCGGCACTTGCAGCATGCTGCTCAGGTAAAGCGCCCAAATGCATCCCCAAGGCTGCATGCAGCTTTTATTGATTTCAAGCAGGCATACGATACAATTCCTAGGGAAGCCCTTTGGACTCACCTGCAGCACATTCGTATGCCTGCGTGCCTGTTGGCTGTCATCAAAAGCATGTATGCTAATGATGAGTATATCTTGGTGGATGGCTGCAAGCAAGCTCGTGTGCGCCCCCATTTTGGAGTTAAGCAAGGCTGCCCGCTTTCCCCCTTGTTGTTCTCCTTGTATATCAATGACGTGGACTGCTTGGCAGAAAATGTGCAAGGGGCTATTAACGGCACTAGGGACGTTCGAGTCACCCACATGCTGTATGCAGACGATTTGTGCCTCACTAGTAACCTTCCTGATCAGCTCCAACTGATGTTAGATAGGCTACATACGTATGCTCAGCGGAAAGGGTTGGTGATCAATACTGCCAAGTCTGAGATTGTGCACTTCAATTCAAAGGGTGATAATGCGCCAGTTTTCACGCTAAGTGGAGCTCGTTTGGCGTGTGCAGATTCTTTTAGGTATTTAGGCATGCTGTTCACAAAACAACGCAACCCGCAAGCCACTGCTGAGTATATGTGTGCCCCTTTCCTAGCTGGTTGTAGACGGATTAGGCAATTCGCATCTGAGCACCGCCTGACAGATAGGCCGCATACCATGCTCTGGCTGACTAGAGCATATGCTCTCCCTGCTTGCATGTATGCATGCCAGATTTGGGGCACTAGATTTATGAAAGAAGGAGCTGAAATGGACTGTCCTTTGCAAACTGTACACCTGTGCTTATTGAAGCGTATCCTTGGGGTAAAGCGCACCACTCCTAATTGGTCTGTACTGCGCGAGTGTGGGCATGAACCTTTACAGTTCTATTGGTTTCGTGCAGCAGTTAGGTTTTACAATGCTTAACTGCGCAGCAACAGCACTACACTCAGTAAGGTACTGCAAGTAGATGTTGAAATGAGCAGTCTTGCCCATGAATGCTGGACCTCAGAATTTTTGGCTGCTTGCACAGGCTTGGACAGGTGCAACGTGTTAACTCATTGTGTTCGGTCAGGGCAGCCTATAGTCATGAGGGAGTTTGTTGTTGATCTGAGAAAAAGGCTGCGAGGTGTGTGGAATGCTGATCCCTTGGCAGAACATGGTGACCACACGAACAAATTAGCCAAGTATCATCACTGGATGGCACTTCCTTTGAGACCCTTGTCTGTTCATGGTGCACCCTTTTCTGTCCCCAGGTATTTGCATCTTGATTTGGGCAAGCGCGCGCTAAGAAACATAGCACGTTTTTGCTTACATGCTCATACTTTACAAGAGTTGAGACATCACTTTGGCAGGAGCACACATCAACTTGTGATAGATGTGAACAAGGACTCCAAGATGAAAAGCATGCGGTGTTCCTTTGTTCTTGCGCTTCTGTGTGTTCTCTTTGAAGGGCTTATGCACAGTTATTTTCTGACTTCCCCTCGTCTTATAGAATGTTTCTGGACGATTCAGGCACTTTCTACTATTCTCAAGCTAGCTCTGAGGATGCTATTCATTTCTTGCAGAAGCAAACTAATGAGACTCATCGTTTTATTCCCGATCTCATGGATATTTTTTGGGCAGTTGGAACAGTTGAGCAGACCGAGCAGCCAAACTACCTGCCAGTGGCTGAAGGTCAAACCTCATTGTAACTCATTTTCTTTACCTGATCCAACAACAACTTTGATGCCTTTGAGCATTATCTACCTCGTGCTGTTCCATCAAACACCAGACCGCAACAAACATGATTTTTCATCTTTTCTTCCCAGTCCAAGTTTGTGGATTGAGCATTTTTCGGCCAGGTTGGGTCACAGGCCTCAGTGTTTCCGCTCAGCTGCCCTTGTGGGCGGATGTAGCAATGTAACCTTACCTTACCTTACAGATGTATTTCTAGCTGGCTGGAATTAAACATGAGCCGATCAGCAAAACGACATCTGGACTTTACCTTGAAAACCATTCCCCCATTGTAACCATTTTAGGAAAGGACCAGAAAAATCCCGGACGAGGATCCCCCAAAGCCAATCCCCCCGCCTGATCCACCCACCCTTACCAACTTTGTCCGAATGATGCGTGCCGTCCAAAAGTTAGGCTTCCTCAGGAACAGGCTGTATGCCTGCTTGCTTCAATTTTTGCCCTTGTTCCTGGTGTTCTCCAGTGCGTGTCATGTACAAACTCAAGAAGAATATATTTTCCTGTTTGTTTGGAGTTAGAATTGTTAATGCTTTCTGTGGAGCATTTTTTACTGGTGACCGATGGGCCAGAGTTCTGAGTCGAAGCTCACCTTCGATTCTACATTGTAACCCAATTCTTAAAGCTCTAAGCAAAGCAAGTGTCCCACACTAAGACAGAAAGAAGAGATCTGCCCCCCTCCAGATCTAAGAATAGACTGCCTGATAAAAGTACATAAAAGGATGTCACATAGAAATGGCTCAAGAGCAGCAAGCATACAACACCACGACGCATCTTGCTCATGGATCACAAACCCCCACATGCATTTGGCTCTTCAAGAAGTTATGAATTCCTAAATATCGTGATACCTCTTGCTGCAAGAGAGAATGAGCACGGACTCCAGATCCGACACAAAGAAGAATAAATAAATGCAGCATGCAGCTCCTCAACATCAACCATGCAAACAAAGCAGTCCTCTTGTATAGATCATGCCGTGGTAGGGTTGCCCTCAAAATACCTGTGCACAGGGGTACAATTGCCAACCATTTAAGGAATGTATTAGGAGTGTATTAACAAAAAAAGGCATCAGGAGCTAATAGTTTAAACTTAAAGGGGAGGGGGATCTTTTTGGAGTTGTTCCAGTGAGGCCTCACGCCAAAAAGATCCCCCGACCTTTCATGAGATAGGTGCAAATGGGTTGGGTGCGGGGGTTGCGCTGAGAGAACCAGTGTTGCTCAGTGACTTCAAGGGACACTTGCAAGGGACTTGCAAGGGAACCTGTCAACGAAGTCCTGGTTCTCTCAGCGGGGGTAGCGCTGAGAGAACCAGGGTTGCTCGATTTGCCGGTTTGATAAAAGACAATCGCACAGTTTGACAGAGTTCCAGATTTGCCGAACTGTTCGAAGACACGTTTGCCTAGGCGAGGGGAAGGAAGGGGGCGTCACCTGACCCCCATCCTCCCCTCCCACCTCTCCCTCTCCCCTTTGGCCCCCAACCGTCCTTCCTACCTCTCCCTCTTGGCACCCCTTGCAATGATCATGGGGAAGGACAAGGGTCTGCCAGTGGGGTATCAGGGGGTCGTAATGGAGTGTCAATGGGTCTTTCTTTGCGGAGGGCTTAAAATCAAAAAAATTGGCAACTTAAAATTTGCCAACTGTTCAAAAAAGTTAAAGAATACCTATAAACTCTGGGATTGGGAAACCCTGCTGAGATTGTGCCCTCCACTTCCCTAATTTCACTCTTGGTGTTTGAGTATATTTGAGGGCAGTCTGGAGGAAGCATCATAAACCTTGGAAAACCACCAGAGGGGGTTATCTGAGGCTGCCAGCAGTTTTTTTTTGCATGCACCCTCCATAGGTGTCCCCCAACTTGCAGCTTTGAAGCTCGGGTTCCTCTGGTAGCCCTGTGCCTCTGTAGCACTAGGGTTTGAAACTTGCAAGTTGGGGGGCACCTGCCAAATTAGCCGCGGCTTGAACCCTACTTTTTTACCACCAAATGTTCACTTTGGACCACCCACCACACTAAGTTTTGTGGTTCTTCATAATTTGGAGTCCTTACACCAAAAGAATACCATTGCAAAAGAATGGAGTGAAAAGACCCAGTGGTTGGTTAGACACAGAAATTATGCGGACGTTACAAAAACACATTTTGGGGTGTGAAAATTGGTCCCAGGGTGGAGCTGCGGGCAATTTTTAGGTGATCTCAGGCCAGGAGAGTAATCTGGGGACCTCCAATTTTGGTCATTTTTTGGAGATCGTGCTTTTTTAGAAAAAATAATAGTTGATAATGTGAGATTCGAAAACGAAACACGAGAAAGAGCATGTCTAGCAATATAGGCCAGCAGACCCCCTCTGGAAAGTCTTTTTTATGTAGTTTGCCTGTATATGGCTCACAATTCTTAAAACAGGAGGGGGTTGTCAGAGGCCCCAAAATAGTTTTTTTTTCAGAGATGGACAACTCCCCTATACCGCTGGACATGCCCTTTCCCGGTTTTCTTTCTCAAATCTAACCACACAAGCCGTTTCTTACTTCGTACAATATCACGTCCCACACCAAAAAGCGATTAAAACCAGAGGACCCCAGATCGTTCTCCTGGCCTCAGATCACCCAATAGGGCCCACAGCTCCACCCTTAGACCATTTTTCATTCCCAATTTGACCAACAACCGGGTCTTTCACTTCATTTCTTTTGCAATGATTTTTTTTGGTAAAACGACTCCAAATCACAAAAAATCACCTTAACTGATGCTGTCAGTGGTCCGGAATGTAGATTTGCGGCCAAAAAGTAAGGTTCACTCCGCGGCTAGTTTGGCAGCTTCCCCCCAGTGTGGTGGGACATTGATACCCTAGTGCCTGTAACACAGGCTAAATTTTTCACCCTAACTGAAGTTTCCCAGGTTGGGGGAACCTGTGTAGTGAGCATTCTGGACACACCTGCATTTTGGGGGGAGTTGTCCACCTCTGGTGTTTTTTTGCACACTTTCTGCAAAGGTGCGCCTAAAGTGGCAGGTTCCAAGCTTGGGTTTCTTGTAAAACCCAAGTCAAACAGTGCTTCAAACAGCACTAACTGCAGCACTATGGTTCAAAACCTGCCAGTTTGGGTGCATGTCTGAAATAGCCGCAGCGTGAACCCTATTTTATGCCACAGAATCTCCATACCCAGTCACCCACTGCACCAAATTGGTCAAAATTTGGTGATTTGGAGTCCTTGTACAAAATATAAATATTGCAGAAGGAATGGAGCGAAAGACCTAATGGCTGACGAGACACAGAATTTCAGTCATTTCCCTTGGAAAGAATCAGCACAAAGGTGCCTGATGAGTCAGTTTTGGCCAAACCCATTATGCAAATTTTTAGCACATTAAATGGAGGTCACAAAATTATATATTGGGGGTGGAAAACGGTCCCACGGGTAGAGCTGTGGGCTCTTCATGAGTGGTCTGAGGCCAGATCTTGGATCTTTCAATTTTCCTCACATAAGCAAGGTCTTTCATGAACAACAATGGTTGGCATGGTTAGATTTGAGGAAGAAACACAAGGAAGAGCATGTATGGCAATGAAGGCCATTGGACCCTAGTACTTATTGCTTAAAAATACAGCTCATTGCCTACCTGGTTCAAGAGACTAGGGTTTAGCAGTTGCCAAGGGTGCAGGGAGCCTTGCTTGCCTTGATCATTCCAGGGCACCGGTCATCATACATAGGGTTGGATCATTCCCCAGTTTGGCAAAAACAATTGGCCAACAGCTCGACAAAATCTTGAGATTAGACAAACTGTTTGAATGCACGTTTGCCTGTAGGCAGGGGGCGAGGACGGGGGTAGGATCTGGCCCCCCAACTTCTGTTCCCATCCCTCCCCCTCGGACCCCCTTGTACAATTAATGATGGGGTAAGGATGGGTAAGGATGGGGAAGGGCAGGGGTCGGCCAGTGGGGTGTCAAGTGGGAGTTAGGGATTGTGAGGGGGTGTCACTGGGGCGTGAGGGGGTCGCTTTCTGGCAGATGGGTTTAAAGTTGGACAAATTGCACTTTTCACCTGAGCCAAAAATGGGGAAAGTATTCAAGCTGGCCTACAGTTCAAAGTTGGCGAATAACTCGACCCTGATTTTGCATCTCAAAAATTCTGCATCAGCTTAGATTTGTTGGGGGAACCGTGATGATGAGCGCCAACTGCAAGAAAAGGCGGGTCAGGAGCACTTGAAGGCATCCTCCTTCCTCTCTTCACAGCCTCTGTAAACTTAGTCAATTGAACCAGTGCTTACTAAAACCTCAGCCCGAGCCTGCCATCTCTAGCACTAGGCCTCCAAATTTCTGCAAAGTCTTGTGTTCTGTGTGGGTGGTCCCCTTGGATGACCTCCCCCACCTTCCAGGCAAATTGTGGCCAGCTAGTATACCTCAGCAACTCCTACATCCCTGATTTGTGTGTCAGGTGCCTGTTATTTTTTTCTCTTTACGCCTATACATAAAGGGTAGCTAGGGGTGCAGTGTAGGGCCCAGAATTTTAGAATGAAGAAATGCCTGGGTGCAAAGACAGGCTGCCATCCCTGACAAGGACCGCCAATCCATGTCCTCCAAAAGTGACAATCATTTTAATGGCCACAACCCTGGTGCACGTTTGGAGCCTCAGCTGTAAAAAGTATTCCCTTCCCAGGGAGGAAAATCATCCAAGATAGACCAGCAATTGGCACCATTGAAATTGCTGCTGGGTACAACTGGCTGCAACTCTGAGCAAAACAATCAAAGGAAGGCTGCAGCGGCGGCAAAGCATTTTATTTCTTGCATCTGCTTGCACAGCCCCTCCAATAGATACCCCCACCAGCACGCTCCTCTGGTGCCCCCTGCAAAATCTGACATCGCAGAACTATTGTTCAACTCATGAGCAGCTTTTGGATTCCTAGAGCGCTCATCAATTGTTATAAGCCCAGAATTGCGCCTCCTCTTTGCCAAATGGGTCCCAAACGGGCACTGGGCACCCCACAGCACCTCCACATGCCAACACTTCTGCAAGCTGTACCATCAATGTTACCAATTAATTTGGGCACAACAATTGTATTTGGCATGCTCAGAGCATGCACTGAGTTGCATTTTAAGCCTGGGAGTTTAGCAGCCATACTTTGGGGAGGTCCAGCCATGGTCATGACCTGCGTGCTTAGACCATTTTTTTAAAGGTGCTATTACAGATTTGACATGGAGCAATAGTGTTGTTAGAGAACGCCCTCTGCATGCAGGGATTGCCTGTGACTGTGACACTTCCAGGTAAAAAGTACTGCACGTACCCTGTGATTTGGTCGCTGACAGCCCACACGATTGCTTGCCCTGGTGGAATTCGCATTAACCTGGGCAAGAGTCCCCTCCACATAGCCAGGAAGCCCTCCTCCTTTGTAATCTTTGCAAAGCAATCAAGGAAACCCTGCGAGGGCAAGATTGTTTAAAACAGTGTTGTTCATAACTGTTTTGGGGTGAAGGGGTGAAGGATTAATGGGCACACCATGCCAGCAGTCTTGCTGCCTAAGCAGTTGAGAAAGCTGATGGGCAGCCAATACAAACCACAAGCTCCTATGCACACAGTAAGTATTCTGGAAACACTTTGACAGCAAACGTTGTCGAGCAGTGTGAGGTGGGCAGAGCAGAGGGTACACTCAAGCAGGCAAACAAGCATTTTATTCACCTTGTATTTGAGATCTCCTGCCCTGCTCTGGGCCATGAGGCGTGTCTTGATCACGTCGAAGGGGCCGGTGGCAACAGGGCCCAAGAAGGCAGCACTGAAGCCACTGAGCATGGACTGCGCAAAGTGAGAAGCATACATAACACGTGTACGTGTTTTTGTTACCACAGCCTGGAGAAATATGATTGTGCAAATGTACTTGCGTACCAGACACCTCAAGTTAACATAGAACATATCATGCCCGTGAAAATTGTCAGCCCACCCACCTGGATAAGCTGTGCTGTAATGGCGTTTTGTCTCCTTGCTCACACGCCCATTTGTCTTGACAAAGCCAAACAACTTGTCTAACTGGTCTGTTTTGGTCAGTCTTGCTCAAGTGGACACCGCACACAATGCCTTCACCACAGCCCTTGATCTCTAAAACATCATCACCATCATCATCATCTTCGTTATCATCATCAATAGCAGCAGGTTCATCATTCAAGAGCTCATTATACAAATCCAGGGCGCAAGAATGCACATCAACACCAGGAGACGCCACTTAACGTCACCCAGCACACCTGAACAGGTGTCAGCTGCTTGCCATCCCCCTCGTGCTTGCCCCAATACAAGCTGTCCACGTTTGCCTTGGCCCAGAAAAGGCACATCTGATTGGTGCCGTTCCGCCCAACAGTAGGGCCAGCACCGGACCACATGCCACGAATGCCCTCCTCACGAAGGGTGGTGGCTGCACAATGCACAGGGCCCTTGTACTTGAGCTGCTCCTTGGCCAAGCCACGCTGCTGCTGCAACCGAATCTTAACAACCTACAAGCATGTTGGAGAGGATGCGAGGAAGCTTAGGCAAGCAAGCATGGCAAGGAGACATGGATCGAGCCTTCAGGCTCATTTTGCATCTGTTTGAGAGGGCTGAAGCTTAGCCAACGCTCCTGGCATGCATGCCCAATCATTTACTCCAAACCAGATTCTCCAACCAGGCCTGCGAGCTCACCATCTCCAATAATCCCTGTTTCACGTACAAAAGTTCAACCCTTTTGGTTTTTGTTTTGGTATTGCTTATGAGCACAGGAGCTGGTAGCCCCAACTGAGCACCTGGCTGGAAAATGCACTGTCAGTGTCCACCCCGTCAGTCTTGTGACACCATGAGAGGGCACAAGATACCACATTGCAAAGAGTGTTGAGACTCCAATCAGCATGTTAATAATTCAAATTAAAAAAATCCAGGTGATTGGAGTCTGTTTGGAACACACATCTCTGCTGTTTTCTTGCTACCCTGCACCCATCTCTTACCTCAAACGGTGTGACTATAACCAGTGCCTCAGTGATACCTGCCATAAAGCCGGCAGCCATGCGCCCGGAGGACCCAATAGTCCCATCCTGCGACACATTATTTTGTACAGAAAAAAGCGATGAAAAGGTGCTCGTCTGCAGAGACCTGCAAGAAAAGAGTAGATGTTCACACCAGCTGCTCACTGTTTCAGCCGGATTGAGCCTGCTTCTCCCGTATACATGCCAGTGGTTTTTTTTTCGCGTATTGCCGACACGATCGTATTAAAATCCGGGATTGTTGATGCTGGGGTTCGTATTAAAAATGGACGATGCGCCCTGCAGGGGTGCATCGACCATTTTGACCCCCACTCAGGCCGATGAAGGGCCTGACCTCGGGCAGGAAGTAAAGTTAACAAATGAAAACAAAGAAGAAAGGGCACAGTGCTGGTGAATACAAGAATTCCTTGGAGCATGGTGTGAGCAACCAGTTCCAGGCCAGCTGGCTGGAGGAGAATGAGAGGCACTTGTGGCTTGAGGAGCATGGCAAGGATGTTGATGGTGTGTTCAAGGCAGGGTGCAAGTGGTGTGGGACTGTGTTCAATTGCCACATTGGTACTTCAGATTCACGAGAAAGGCCAGAAGCACTGTGCAAAGGAGCAGCAGCATCAGCGAGGTTAGAGTCACTTCAGCAGCAGCTTGATGCAATGCAACGGAGGGCCGAGCAGGAGATGCACATCAATGTGTGCTTGAGGGTTTAAGAGCATGTAGTGCAATTTGAGTTCCTTCCCCTACCCAGATGCAATTGGCAGGTGGTTGGATGCCACAAAGAAGCGTGGACGATACATGGGGATGGTGTTGAAGTGCAATATGCTTGGTTGACATGCTAGTTGGGGACATGATATGACTTGGGTGCTTGGATTTTCAGAACTTGAACACTTGAGGTGTTGATGGATGTTAAAATTTTCTTGCTTGCTTGATGAATTGATACGCATGCAACACGTATGAGACGGTGGCAAACATTGAGTAGTGCTTGAAATGAAGTACTTGAAGCGCAAAGGCGCAACACAATGCAGCATTGTAAGCAAGAATGTTTACTACCTTGTCCAGTCGCGAGGCTGCAAGTCTCGCGGTGGGCTGGGGGGGGGGGGCAAAGTATTAAAATGGCACTTCTCAGGAGAGAGGATTTCCCTCAAAGTATTGAAATCTGGGTTTCGCCAAAACGAAAAAAAAAACACTGATACATGCATCATCCATTGGCACTACCTGACATGTACATGCAGCTGGTACATTAAACCATCAAAGGCGCACTCCTGCACACACCTTTGCCCTGAACAAGTTCTGGTATACCGAGTTTGAGCCCATGCGCAATGCATATTTGAGGGTGAGGTGGGTAGCAAATGGCGTCAGGCCCTTCCATAGCGATCGCACGCCCTCCTCTTTGATCACGGTGCTGCCACAGTGGTAAATCCCCTTGTACTTGCCTGCAAAGGATTGTGCATGTCCACCATGGCTTACAGATGTGGTGCACGAGCAATGTACCATGGTGTGGCAATGGGGTATATAGTCTTGGTGCAAACAGCAGGTATCTGCTCTATAATCCTACAAGGTGCCAAGACTGGATTGCAAATGAAGCCTTAACCAGGTGTGGAATAGTGCGTAAAAAAGAACACAAATGATTAACGGCTTTTTTTTGTGAAAAAGCAGCAAGGTTGGAGGATTCTTTGCACATTGGTACCTCAGTAGACACATGCACTTTGGCGTACCATTGAGCTGTGCTAAGCAGGTGGGATGAAAGGAGGCAGAACATAACTCCTCAATCACCTCCTTTTGATGACAATATACTTCATATTATTTATTACACTCCTCCATGCCCCTTTGGTTTCAATGCTCAACTATTGCTGACGAGCATCATAAAAGCAGGTGCTCAAGCATCTTGAAATATGCAACAAAAAATATTGGCACACTAGAAAAATACGATGTATCCAGGAGGCTTACACAAGCCAGGCTCCCCCCTCTCTCCTCCCCCCCCCCTCCCACTCCCAGGGAGCGTTCATTGCTCCATATCATACAGTGCTGTGAGCTGTTGATGATGCCTTGGCAATGGATGCATTTACAGACACTTTTGTTGCTCCAGACAAGTATAGGTGATCTACTTAGTGCACAAAACACACGTGCACACACGCACGCATGCACACACACACGCACACACACAAACACACACAAACACACGCGCGCGCGCGCACACACACACACACACACACACACACACACACACACACACATTCGCATATACACACATGCACACGCACACACACACATACACGCACGGGCAATATATGTAGCAAGCAAAGACCATACCATCCGCATTCAGTTGCAGGCGTGTCTTGATGACATCCATGGGCTGGAGCGCGCATGCCTGCAAGCATTTTTGGCATCATTTGGAGATAAAGGGAAGGCATACGTGTGTGGACACAGGAACAAGGGTTATGGTGATGCTGGCAATGCGATGAGGCAGAGCACTGAGCCTATGAGCAGCCTCACCCCCCAGCACATGGTTTAATGCGTGACTTGATTGATTCTTGCACCCACCTCAGCAACGCCTCCAATGGAGCCGGCAAAACCTTTTATAACAGGGCTCACGGTTTGCCGCTTCTTCTCACCATCGCCCGACATCGCGCCCGGATGAGCTCGCCCCAGACTCCAGGAACTAGCTCATTACCCTGCTATGAGATTTCAAAGTTTATTGCTCTCACCCAGTGCTCATTTTACGCTTTTTCCTTGCGCCCGGTAACCAACCAATAATGGAAGCCCATGTCTGCGAGCATGTCCTGATTGTCGAGAATAACTTGTTTTGAGAACATATGCATGAGTTTTAAGAGGAAAGATTGTATACGTCCTCCACCAGGCCTGCGGGCAAGCCTCTTTATCCTTCCAGCTTGTTGAACTAGTTAGAGTACCCTCCCTACATCAATTCAGGAAAAGGAGACGCATTGGCTAAAAAGAGCTGCGAGTCCCCTCCACCACGAAGACTACAAAAAGATTATCCTAATGGGGATTTGGAGGGTTATTGGAAGCACACGGCTCCAGAACCTGGCTGCTAGAAGTATTCTTGTTTTCGATAGCACGCCTAGTAGTAACAAGCTTGTTGGCATACATGACAGAATGGGCATGAAGTTTGCGAGCAAGTTTATTGATAGATGGCTGTAATTACACTTATAAGCGAGCCCAGGTGCATCCTAGATTAGGGGTAGAACAAGGCAGCTCATTCTCTCCTTTCATGTTTTCCCTCTACATTAATGATGTTGGTTGCTTGGCTGATAACATGCAAGGTGCAGTTACAGGTGCAAGTGACGTTCGAGTTACGCGTATGCTGTATGCAGATGACATGTGCCTTACTGCCAATGACCCTACTGAGCTTCAATTCATGCCTGATGACTCATCAGTGACTATGATAGGTTGCATGGGTATGCACAGAGGAAGGGATCGATAATCAACGTGTCAAAGTCTGAAGTGGTGCACTTTAATTCAAAGGGCAATTACGTACCCATTTTTTCGCTAGGTGGAGCACAGCTCGTGCGTGCTGAGCCTTCCAGGCATCTAGGTATGCTCTTTACAGAGCACAATAATTCTTTCTCTTCCTCTCTTCCTTCAGAGCTCTGAACATATGCGTGCACCTTTCTTGGCTGGACGTCGCCGTGTGAGACAACTTGCATGTCACTACAAGCTTGCAGATCGGCCTCATACTATGCTATGCCAGTGGTTAACTAAGGCATATGCTCTTCCAGCATGTATGTATGCTAGCCAAATTTGGGGCACTAGGTTTATGAGACCAGGAGCTGAGATGGACTGTCCTTTGCAAACTGTGCATCTGTGCTTGTCGAAGCGTATCCTGAAGGTGACCGGTTGGTTAAAATGCGAAGCCGAGTCAAATACTCGTCCTCGTCCAGGCGGCGGGGGGTCCCGAATTCAAGCCCTTGTGGCGGTGGGGGTTGGCCCTTCCTTGATATAACGCTTGAGGTGTGAGCCGCTTGCGTAACTTGTCCTTTTCCTTTACCCTTGGAGTAAAGCGCACTACACCCAATTAGTCTGTGCTGCGTGAATGTGGGTTTGAGCCATTGCAGTTTTATTGTTTTCGCTCGACCGTCAGATTTTATGATGCCTTGCTCACCTGCAATAGCATTACTCTCCGCAAGGTGCTTGCAGCAGATGTTGGCATGAGTAGTGCTTCTTTAAAACGTTGGGCTTCAGAATTTTAATCTGCTTTTGAAGGACAGGATAGACGGAACAGTTTTGCACAATGCGTTTACTCAGGCCAGCCAATTAACATTAAGAATTTTGTGGTTGATTTAAGGAAAAAGCATAGGAGTGTGTGGCCAACTGAGGATCAGGCTGAGCATGATGGACATCCCAACAAATTAGCCAAGCGCCACAACTGGGTGGCACTGACATCCAGGCACATTTCTGCTTTTAGCAAGCCCCTCCATGTTCCTAGGTATCTTTACCTCGATTTAGGAAGGCACATGCAGCGGATTATTGCATTGTCACGACGAAAGTCTGCTGCAGTAAGAGTGTGCTGCAAATGCTTGTTGGTCTGTCATGGTCAAGTGTGTGAGGTGTGACCTGTATTTTGTTGGGACTTTTCCATGGACTCGCTCTCTTTTATCCTTCTGTGGAGCATCCCTCTGAGTATTGGCACGTTTTCCGTTATCCCTGGCCATGTGCCAGGGGTGTTGCTCCTGATGTAATGATGTATCCTGGTCAGCTGGTCCGCCCTTGTCCGCTCTCTGTCTCTCCCTGTGCTGTGCAGTTATGCCAGCACTCAAGCAACACAACTCAAGCGACAGCAACAAAGCTAGCATCAGGCAGTGGTGCAGCTCACCCACATCTAATCAGCCTATCAGCATGCAGTGCAAGCTTAGAAGAGTGTTAGCGCGCTCTCCCCCCTTCACGCCTCTTTTTGGTGTGCCATCCGAGAAGAAGAATCCTATAGGATATTGCACTTAGGACACTAGTCTGTATGCGTCACACTCTCAGCCTGACAGCTTGCTTCAGATTGCATGCTCACAAGTTGAGAGTTGAAATTTCTCTTTGGCAGGGGCATTCACCTCTCTATGATTTGTGTGGTTTACTGAGCCACTGGCAGTTGAGTTACAAGATGGAAAACATGTTCTGCTGCTCTTGCGACTCCTTGTGTTGTCTCAGAAAAAATGTACGCATCTTTTTGCTGCATGATCTGCACAGAGAGTAGTGTTAGATGACACAGGCCTTTTCTACTTTTCTCAAGCTCGTTCCGAGGATGTCTTTTGTTTTTTCCAAAACCAAGGACATATCGTTTTATCAACAAATCTATGGATTTTTCCATGACACCGAGCAGCCAAACTTCTTGGCTGAAGGTTAGGTTCCCTAATGTAATGTAACGTTGGCCTCTACCTGCAGTCTTTCAGCTATCATCTTGCTTTCTTTCTCATTGTTGGAAAAAGAAAAAAGAAAAAGAAAAAGCGACGCAGGGACGAGGAAAAGCGACGTAGAGAAAACTCTCCCTACGTCAATTAAGGAAAGAGAGACACATTGGCTCAAAGAGCCGTGGGTCTCCCTCACCAGAAGATGAGAGGGAAATTTATGTGGATCGGGTGGGTTTCTAGCAGCATGCTGCTCCAGGACACCAGTGTTATGATGGGTGTTTTTATTTTCAATGGCACGCCTGGTAGAGGTAAGTTTGTGCGCAAATTGTACAGAATGGGCATGGAGTTTTCTTGCAAGTGTTTCAGACCTCTGTGAGTCAATCCCTAATTTTTAAATTGATCAAGGACAGTGTAAATGGTCCCACCCACACCCAGGAGGATCGAGTGGATAGTAATCTCTGCACCTTGGAGTTGTTTGCACAGTTCATTGTGTTGTTGCTGTGAGGCTTCTAGCTGGGCACCAGGCCTCGTATCTCAATTTCTCGTTGCTGGACCTGTCTTCTTTCTCTGCCTGCCGTAGAAAGAAAAGAGAGAAAAATACGTAGATAGTGAAACACTCCCCACATCAGTTAAGGAAAGGGGGCCACATTGGTGCGCAGACCGTACGACCACCCCACCACGAAGTTCAGACTGAGAAGAGTACGGCAGGCAGAGAAAGAAGACAGGTCCAGCAGCGAGAAAGAGAGCAGGATGATAGCTGAAAGACTGGAGTTCCAGACCTTCAACAACAAGCTTTGTGAGCCCAGCTAGAAGCCTCACCCCTTTCCTTAATTGATGTGGGGAGTGTTTCACGTAATTTTCTTTCTCTTGCAATCTTTAGTTAGGGGACCTTTCCTTAATGCACGCAGCCGGACATGGCTTGCGTAGTCTTTTCATTTGCATCTAACCGGACCTGGCTGACTCACTTGTAGAATGCTCTTACTCCTTTCCCCTTCCACAGACTGCCTCATTTCCTAGCACAAGCGTGTTATCAGCTCAGTGTCGTGGAACAACAGTGAGTGGTGGTGTTGAAAAACACCGTTTGATGTTGTGCGTGTAAGACAGGAGGAAGACGGGAGGGGTGTGTGCAAGCTTGTGGTTTGACCGTCCCCTACTCCTCGCTTCCCCAGCCCAGCTATCAGCACTTAGGCACGCTCCCCCCTGATGCGCCTGGCCAACTGGATGTCCTTGGGCATGATGGTGACGCGCTTGGCGTGGATGGCAGCCAGGTTGGTGTCCTCAAACAGGCCCACCAGGTACGCCTCCGCGGCCTCCTGAAGCGCCAGCACCGCGCTGGACTGGAAGCGCAGGTCAGTCTTGAAGTCCTGCGCGATCTCGCGCACCAGGCGCTGGAAGGGCAGCTTTCGGATGAGCAGCTCCGTGGACTTCTGGTACTTGCGGATCTCGCGCAGCGCCACGGTGCCGGGCCTGTAGCGGTGGGGCTTCTTCACACCACCGGTGGCGGGCGCGGACTTGCGGGCGGCCTTGGTGGCCAGCTGCTTGCGGGGCGCCTTGCCTCCGGTGGATTTGCGGGCGGTCTGCTTGGTGCGAGCCATTGCTGCTTCTGTGTTGGAAGGGACTGTTTGTAAGAGATTTGTGAACAATCCTTCCGGACCTCGGAAGCACAATCTTGTAGTCAAACACGAACACACAGGACAGAGCACAAACAAGCTGGTCCTGGCGATCCAGGGAGGCCCGACCAGCAGGACCAGCGTTGACTGGCTTGCACGCAAGCATACTTGAATGCCATCTTGGAATCCGAATGGCAATATCATTGGAACTTTGACGCTATCCACAGTTTGCTCGACCATGTCTGGACGCGGCAAGGGAGGCAAGGGACTCGGCAAGGGGGGTGCCAAGCGCCACCGCAAGGTTCTGCGTGACAACATCCAGGGCATCACCAAGCCTGCCATCCGTCGCTTGGCACGCCGTGGTGGCGTGAAGCGCATCAGCGGCCTCATCTACGAGGAGACGCGCGGCGTGCTCAAGGTGTTCCTGGAGAACGTCATCCGCGACGCCGTGACCTACACCGAGCATGCTAAACGCAAGACCGTGACTGCGCTGGACGTAGTGTACGCGCTCAAACGCCAGGGCCGCACCCTGTACGGCTTTGGAGGCTGAGCTGCCGGCGCTGCTGAGGGAGAGTCAAAGCTGGGGGACTTTCACAAGCCCTTCCTTACAACCTCATGGTCTCGGTGCAGGCATACACAACAAACGGTGTTTTTCAACACCACCTTCCACTGTTGTGCAGGCACATTCTTAACAAACCTAAAGCTTTTGCCTGCTCACTGTCTGTCCCTGTCTGCCAGTTGTGCTCTTGCATTCATCACCTGTGTGAATGTCGCTTGGTGGCATTAACAAGCTTGTAGCAACAGCTTTTTCGCCAATCGTTGAAATGGACAGCCTGAAGTAACACAACTTTTAAACGATTCACTGTTCCTCGCAACAATTTTTGCCTGCATTTGTTGTTTGCACTTTCTTTCTTAGACTCTTCATAACAGCATGCGGTGTATGTAGGCTTGGCTTGGTCATACACTGATGAGATATACACCACTGCGCTCAATTAATTAACAGTTTTGGCCCAGCGTGATTGTGAAATAGACCCGCGCGCGCTCAGCTTACCAGCTGGGTCATAAGTCCTCCCTTATATAGTCAACAAAATGAGAATCCCCGGGTGGGGGCGCTACGAGTACTTCCCATCTACCAGCTCGACGGGCACATTTCCTCGGCATTGTAGCTGAGTGCTCAGCTTACCAGCTGGGTCATAAGTCCTCCCTTATATAGTCAACACAGCCTAAAACCTGGTCTGGTCAGGGCCCATGGAAAACAAATGTAAATGAGAGGAAACGTTTGAACATTTTTGAGCAGCCCAGGTGCATTCATATACCTTAGGTATTAGCTTTTATGCTTTCCCTAGAATGTGATAGTGTACACACCACCTTACATCCCATTGGCTTGTACTAAGGTGTGATGGGTGAGAAGTGTGTGTGTGTGGTGCATGATGGCCGAGCAAATCAAATAATTCAAATTTATTTAGAAAATGGATTAAAGTTTCTGAAAAACTTGATCTCGCATTTTTGTTATAATAGTACCTTCGTCCAAGCAGTTTTGTTATTTGTTATATAATGGGAAAGAAGAAAGGGGAGGCGCCTGCAAAGGCGAAAGTCGCTCCAAAAAAGCCGAACCCGTTTGAGCTCAAGACCAAGGTGGCCAAGAAGTTCGATGTCACGGGGAAGCGGCAAGGCAAGGCGGCTGGCCAAAAGAACGTCATCAAAGCCCGCCAGGATGCTGTTGACAAGGTCAGTTTGTTTTTCCGCTTGCATGGAGCCGCCCTGTCATGATGGGTGCATGGGGCAGTGCTTGTGACAGACCCTGCCTTCCTTGTGGCCATGCTTCTCTGCTTTGGGCTCTCACAGAGGAAGAAGACGCTTCTTGTGGAGTACAAGCAGCTCCGGAAAGCCAACACCTTCATCGACAAGCGTTTTGGGGGTGGGTGGCTTTCTTTGTATACGTTCCTCTGGTTGCATGCATTACAGTATGCCTGTTTTTTTTTCTAATATATGAAAATGTGCTGTTGTATTGTTTGCTCTGCACCCAAGTGCTGAATTGGATGAAATAGCTGCATTGCACATGCGCATGTCATGGCGCATGCACAAGCTGCATGTGCGCCTCCGACAAGGCTATAGGAGGTCTCTGACCTGCCAACTATATCATCAGCATTCAGGCTAATCATGGCTCACATGAGGTCATGTACACAATGAGTGGAACATGCAAACCAACCTGTTTGTTTGTAAGCATCCTCCGTGCGCATGACCAAGTTACAACTTGCAGCATGCATCATGAATTCATGCGCCGTAGGCCTACCTCTGAGATAACTTATGTATTGAGTTGCTTGCATAGCCTGTCAACAGTCTTTTACATGAATTGAAACAAGTACTGAGTTGCAGTGTTGGTTTGTCACATGCAGAGTCAGACCCAAACATGAGTGAGGATGCCAAGGCAATGGCCCGTCTGCAAGAACAGCGCGTGCGAGAGGAAGCGCGTCGGAACAAGAAGAAAGGTAGGAGCTTCAGCTATCCTTTGATTTGTGCTCGGATAAGGTGATTGGTTCTTCCTAGCTGGTTGCTAGGAATGCTACTGTAGCGCGGACAAGCAATGAGTTGCACAGCAGGAACACACGTTGCACTGTCTTGTCTTTCCTTCTGGATCGTTGATGGTGCATTCGCTTATGTGGTATCTTTTGGGAGTGTATACCAGCATGTCCAGCCCAGGGGGCCTAGAACCATGATGCTGATCAGACAGGGGCCGGAGTTCCTGTGCAGCGTGCGACGTTCTAAATAGTGTAGCTGACTGCTCTGACGGTCTTGCCGCACAGGCGGACAGAAGTTTGTACTCGGAGAGCATGAGGAGGCCAATGATGATGGCAGTGCCTTGGGCGGTCTCACCCACTTGGGCAAGAACATTGCTGATATGGACGACTTCAATGACGTGAGTGACGTATGCTAACAATTATAGCTGTGTCGAAGACAATACGGCTGCAATTGTGTCATTATGATTGTTCAAATGACTAGTCACCTGAGTTATTTTTAAGCCTGATCTTGAAAGTTTGATCATATTGTGCTGACCAGCAGAACATACTCGTGGAAATTGCAACACAAGCATGCTATGCTATGCAGGGGAGAGGTGGCCTTGTATGAAAACTCATGGAAGATTGAAAGGTTCGTCCTCCGCAAACCCTCCAAAAATTAGCGCTTGACTTACCATGCTGTAGCATTGCTCCTAACTTTTTGTCTGTGTGCTTTGGCATTCTACTTGAAAATCCCTGATGAGCAAAAGGTTGATCTTACCAAAAAGAACAAAAGAAGGACGAGAAGGATGAAATTACCGCAATTGTCCAGCGCCTGCCAGGCATGCTAAGTGCTAAACTTTTTAGCGCCAGAAAGACTTGTGGGGGTGATCTTTAATGAGCTGTTCCCGCTTCAAATGTGTGGAAATCATGGATCACACCAAATGAATATAAAATGTCAATTGCAGGCCCCTCCTGACCTGGACGAGCTGGATGATGACATGATCCAAGATCTGGTTTCTGCTTACAATTTTGGCGGAGGCGCGGATGGTGCAGATGGCGAGGGTGGAGGAAACAGTAAAAAGACGCGGAAGCAGGTGTGGATAAGTACGGCTCTCGTGTGTGTGTGTGTGTGTGTGTGTGTGTGTGTGTGTGCGCGCGCGCGCGCAGCTCTACCTTAACTAGGAATTGGAAGGACGAAGTACAGAGGCTGCCAGCTTATTCTTACGCATGGCAAGTTCACTGCACATTGCCCATGAATAACTCCTGCTCGCTTGCTATCATTTCTACAAGGTGAATACGGGTGTGAGTTCCCAAGCAGCATGGTCAATATGCCTCCATCTGTGGTGTGCGTCGATTGTCTGCTTGAACAGGTGATGGAGGAAATCATTGCCAAGAGCAAGATGTACAAGGCCATCAAAGCAAAGCAGCGAGAGGAGGACGAGGATGAACTAGAGAAGGTGAGGCCCCTTGCCATCAAAAATTAGTCGTTAGTGAGTGTGGAGCTCTCAGGTCCCAGCTGCTTGCAATTGTTGCATGGTCGATTAATAAAAACATTTGGAATCATCCTTCATTGCCAGCTTTGGTTGTTACCTTCTTGCCCACCGACATGCATCATGTTGCTGACCTTGTACATGGTAGCTTGATGCACTTACCTGCAAACATGCCCTCGCACAGGTGTGCATTCCTTCTCTGACCAAGAACCATGGCCACTGCCCTATCCCATATATCTGCAGTTGAATGCAGAATTCCAGGGTCTTGTGAAGCAACACGCCCTGAAGTCCTTGCTCAAGCCCCCTGGCCACAACAAGTGAGTGAGGTGTGCGATATGAGATGCGCAATGGTAATGCGTCGGCACTCCATGGCAAAACATGCTCGTGTGAGGATTTCCGACACCTAAAGAATTTTCTACAGGTTCCCTTGACATCATCTCTAAGTTCATGGGGCACTGGTGCATTGAGCTCCTTCCTACTGTTCTTGGACGTAATCATTCTACACCCCTGAAAAAAAGTAACTGTCTGATGGTTCCCGCCTTAATCCCACACTTCCCTCAGTATCTCTATGTACATCTCGCATTTTCCCGCAGGGGCAATCAGCCCTGTTTGCCCCCAAAGCTCAACAAATTTGAAGTGAGCATTGCACAGGCTGCATACTGCTCCTGCATGTAAAGCCCTGCACAACCCCTTGCACTCTTAAAGGAGCTGCTCCCCAAAAGCTTGTGAAGTCTAGCTGCACACCACACTGCTGCCCTTTAATGAAAACCTCAAACACATCCCTTACTTGCAAACAGGCTGCTGTTCAAGAATGGACTCAGCTTCTGTCGGGGGGGATTCAAGCTTCCCACTCCCAGCTGTCAAAGCCCCCCAGGTGCCTTAAGGCCGTCATTTTCAATGATACCTCAACATTTCTTATATAAATTCATTTCCACTATCATGCACATTCACGCATGCCCCATAATAGTTTTTTCTGGCGTCTGCAGTCATCCCGAACCCCTTAAAAATATAACTTTTGCGCGATGATATTTTGTAAGTGTAGTACTGTTATCCTTCTGGTTCGTGCTCCATGTGGGTGCTGGACCACAAAGCACTGTGCAGACGTCATATGCAATGAGGGGCAGGTGCTACCTCAAAGCGCGGTATGATGTCATCTTTCTAGGTGAGCAGCTGCCGCAAAGGCTGCTGTGATGAGCCTTGTTCTACACGAGATTGCTGACCGCAAGCTGCTCAGGCTCATGCCTCCTCACGATAAACCTGTTTTGTTGCAGGCCAGGCATTGCTCCTAGTTCCTTATCCTCCCCAATTATTGCTTATGCCTCCTGGGGGAAAACTTTGACTTCCCTCAGCATTGCCATGACCTGGGTCCAGTACTGCCCAGTCAGCTTGTTTCATTTAATAGCCTGGTCATCTATTTTTGAATCCTTGGCCTTGTCATCTCTGCCTCCCACAGTGCCTTTCCACCACCAATTCACTGGAACCAGCATCTGAAGGAAAAATAGGCATGGCAAACTCACAGGCAGGATGGTACACAGCATCTTGCACAATTATAGTGCCACATCCAATTTTGGACACAAGCTTTTTCTCTCAGTTAGCTGAAAAGACAAGTATCCTTTACACTTGTTGGATGTATAATGTACATTGTATGTACCCTATCACACTGGGCAGCCTTGCACGCAATATGTGCCTCTGATCTCCCTCTCCCACTCCTTGCAGGGGTATCAAGGTGGTAGCAGATGTGGAGGCGGATGCTGCGTATGACGTGGCGGCTCGTGCCTTGGCAGCAGAGGCCCGCGGTGCAGCTGGAGATCGCGTGCTGGGGCCTGAGGAGCAAGCAGAGAGGGAGCGCGCACGCATGGAGATGCTGGAAAAAGAGCGGTGCGGGATGGATTGTGACATGTCCCAAAAGAGTGTCTGGACGTGTACGCATGTGTGTCCATGTGTCGTAATTCAGGGCCATGGTTCCATGTAGGCTCATCTTCTTACCATGCTTCCCTGGAGGATGCATTGAGGTCCATTTTAAGACTCGATCAATGCTCACACCGTCCTACTTTAAAGGTAATTATGTTATGCTTGGCAGTTCAATCCCTGGAGCAGTCCAATTATACATGAGACAGTGCTGCTTTCCAATTCAACCACCATAAAGTCCCATGTGTTGGTCATGGATCTTTATATATGCATTTAAAAAAGAATTGAATGGCACCAGAATGCTTTCCTTGCCATGGCACCACCACTGATTTCACCCTTTTCCCGCTCTTTTAATGCTCTCATGTTCTGCAAATGCATGCAGGCTGCGGCGCATGCGTGGCACTGGAGGTGATGAAGATGTGGGACCCTCTGGCCTGGGCCTCCCTGAGGGTGGCTATGCTGCCCGAAGGCTGAAGCTGAGGGAGAAGGAGCGACAAGAAGGCAGGTCGTCAGGTAGGGCCCTGTACCTAAGAAATTCAGGCTCCTAAGTCCTGAACCTTAATCCTTTAGAACCTTGAGATGAACAATACAGCTTTCTATGTGTATGTTATGTAAGGGCTTTATTAGGCTGCGCTTTACCACAAGCTTGTGACAACAGGAAATATGCATTCACCGCGTACGCCTACACATGCAAGCATGCAGTGTGCAAGAGAAGGCAGTACTTTGCAGTTGGTGCCCACCCTGAAAAGGTTATGCCAGTGCCTCGGGGGTTGCCCCTCCTTCACATGTCCTGTTACTTTTTGCAATGACTGTGCGCAAGAAAATACTGTGCACCAGTCTAAAGCTAAAAGAGTATGTGCAAAGTCACCAGGAAAGACATGCTTGGACACGCACGTCCTCCTCAGGTGATGATGAGGGTGCATCTGGGTCAGACGATGAGGGCAAGGAAAGTAGCAGCAGTGATGGAGAGGGAGAGGAGGGTGAGGAGGGTGCACGGCCCGGCTCCGAGCTGGAGAAGCGGCGCATGGAGCAGGCTGCGGGCGACCACCCGTTGCAGAACACATTCAGGTGGGGTTCAATGGAGGCCTATGCAGAGATTTGACTGCCAGTTCCTGCATCTGTGTGTTTGCGTCTGTGCTTGTTGCCCACTAACAGAGCAAGAGGCTGCAAGTGCTCGGTTCTTTGACCACGCCAGTGGCTAGTCTGTTTTTGAACAGCACTGGTGCCTTAATTATTCACAAAGGTGCTGTCTTCTCTGAAGGAAAAAGCATGTATTTGCACAGACAGAGAGAGAGAGAGAGAGAGAGAGAGAGAGAGAGAGAGAGAGAGAGAGAGAGAGAGGCCGCTGCATCTCCTGTTGATCATTTTGCGCGCCAATTACAACATTTGCACTCATGCCCCTCCCTCTTGGCCTGCATGCATCCACCGGCAGGTTGCAAGCAGCGCAGCTGCTGCAGAAGTATGGAGTGGAGGCAAAAAACCCGCTAGTTGCTAACAAAGGAGAGGATGGATCTGAGGATGGGGAAGGGGAAAGCGGGGAGGATGAGAGTGAGGATGAGGGGAGTGACCTCCAGGGCGTGAGTGGGTCAGAAATGAGTGACGAGGGGGGCTCAGAGGAAGACGAGAGTGGTGACGGCGAGGAGGGAGAGGGAGATGAAATGGATGATGACCCTGAGCAAGCAGAGAAGCTGGCAAAGCTGCAACAGAAGCTGGAAGAGGGACTGCAGCAGAGAGAAATGAAGCAACAGCAGCAGCAGCAACAGCAAGAGGGCAGCAAGCAGCAGCGCGAAGGCACCAAGCAGCAGCAGCAGCAGCAGCAGCTTGAGAGCAAAGAGGAGCAGCAGCAGCAGCGCGCCGCAGCCACTGGCGCCCTGGAGCTGCATGGCCCCCTGGACCTCCCCTACACTATCAAGATGCCTGATTCCTACCCCAAATTTGCAGCACTGGTGAGTGCGTCTGTTGCTGCTTCCTCCTGCCCTGCAGTTGGACCTGCTGTCTCCAGCAAGGCCTTCCATGGCTGGGGCACATTTCCTCCAATGGGTTTGGTGTGATGTGTGCCTCATGCTCTGTAGCCAGTGTGGTTCAGACCGGTCAATGCTCCTCAAGCAAGGGTGCTGCTTTGTGTAGCCTGCTCCCTTCAACTTTTGCCTCCCATCCCCATTGGGATGGAGCCCCTAGAAGTGCAGGTCTGAATATTTCCAGCAGGTTTGACTGCGAAGGAAAAGCCAACAGCCATCAAGGTCAACTCAAGCCAAGTTAACGGTACCATCTGAAAGCTAATCTTGCGCTGGTTTCAGGGGTGCCCCCAAATACGTGGTCAAAACCCTCGCCGTGCCCGAGGGCACTTTTGTGTCTTCCCTGTGGGGAGCAAGCTCTTGTTCACCACCCTCAAATAAATTAAAAGATGAAGTCCTCATTGGAAGATGTGCTGAATCTCAGCACTTCTTCCAATGAGAATTGCGTCAATCTTATGGCTCAGAGTGGTAGGCCAGAGCTTCAAGGCGTCTGCCGTCCTGATGTGAGGTAAGCCTGGGATATTGCAGCAGCTCAGCAGGGACTGCACGCAGTGAGTGTCGTTTAGAAGAGGTCTGCTCAGGCATGGGTGGGAAATTATGCAGCTGGAACCAGCAGATACACTGCTTCCATATGCCTTCCCACCCTGCCTTACGCCTTTTTTTAATGACATAGCTAGCAGATGCAGAATTTGTGTGAAGGAGCGCCAGAGTCTGGTTGCTCAGCTGACAATGCCCAAGCTCAGCAGAGCAGCAGGGAAGGAATGACCTATTCTTGCCAAAATCCACTTTCCCTATGTCTGCGTTTTAGTGGGCCGTTTTAGTGGGCGTGATGGTGTGTGGTGGGGCCAGCGCACATGGAGGCAGGTGTGCTGCCTAACATGGCCATGCACCTGAGTATGCACCTTGGTATGCACCTGCTTGCCCTAAATGCCTAAGGTAGCTGTGCACCTATATGCCAAGCAGTGGCCATGCACCTGCCAGCCCTAAATCTTGATGAGTGGGGTGGCTCGCAGCTACCCTTGGGTGCCAATATTGTTCTCAATTAAAGGTCCCTTTATTGCTGCTTTAGTACAACCGCAATTGCATAACATATTCAAGGTGTTGAAATGGACTGGTCAAATCATTTCCATCTTAATGACCAGCGTGCAAAAGTATTGAGGACTAAAATTGCCGTGAAAGAATTGTGGTAGAGCTCCAACCTGTTTTCCTATGCTTTTTAGGTAGACACCTACTTGTTTTTTTGCTGCGCGTACTTATTGTAAGGACATGGAAGCTAGCAAGAGCAAGGGAGGTCTCAAGTCCAGCCTGCTTGCCTGCCTAAGTGCGCACGTGCTTGCACCACACTGAGAGCACGTTGCATGAGGTCAGACACGCTAGCTTTTCTTTGTGTGTGCAGGTTCGGGGACGGTCAGCTGAGGACCTTGCCACCATCATTACTCGAATTCGAGGCTTCAATGCCACAGCATTGGCCTCAGACTCAAAGCGAGGGCTTCAGGTACGTGAGCTCGTGAAGACACACATACACAGGCATGCACGTGTGCGTATGTAGATGAAGCTGCAGAGCCCCAGAGCTCCCGTTGTACCGGTTTTAAAAGTGATTCCCCTTCGGCTGATCGGGGATGAGAACACAAAGGCCTTTTTGAGTCAGGTCAGCCACGATGTGCCTTTGGTCACTTAACCTTCAACAAAAAGGTTTTGTTAGTATAAGTAGTTTGAGGAGCAGTGCAAGGCCAAGCATCTTGGCTTGGGTTCGCTCTTAACTGACTAGGCCATATTCCTGCCAAATGGGACAATTTCTTCAACCTGCTGCACCCCAGCCCCTTTAGAAAACTTGCAATGACGCTCCTGATTCAGTGCCCCAACATTGCTGTGGGTCAAGCAAGCCAGGGGGTATCAATCTGAGGACCTTCGTTGGGAAGGAATTGTGCCTGCTTCTTGCCTCTTTGGAGGAAGTCCTGAGCACCTCCCCGGCACAATCTGAGTGTGCGAAGTTGCGCAGGTAGACCTTGGAAAAGGATTATGCAGGGATAATCAACAAGGTCCCCCCATGCTCAATCAACCGCTCAGTACTGCGGCTTGCTTGGCTGACTTGACCATATAATCCGATGTACCATAGAGGGATGTACTCACCCCGCATCCCCCAAAAGATCAGTATTGTATGTAACCACGTACCAACTACGCACCCCTACAATGATTATTTTTCACAACTGCTCATCAACCACTGAGGGGCTTTTTCCCCAATTTGCTCTGAAAAAGCACAATTTGATCATTTCCAAGGTCCTCTGAAGCTTTCAGTGAAGGCCACAAACAAATTGGTGATACAGTTGTGTGGGAACCCCATCTATGCACTCCCCCTCCACTAAGGAGTCCTGCCTGTCTTCCCCTTCACCACTGCTGCCTTCCATCACTTCTGCCTTCCCTGCTGCTGCCACTGCTTTCCTCCATGCTGCTTTCATGCTGCGTGGTTGGGTTTACATTGGTTTACCCACAGCCCAAATCTCTGGCTGACCGGTTGCTGGTGAAACATTAAGCGTGGTTGCTGTGCCCCACGTTGCTGTAGTGCTCTTTGCTGCTCCATGCTGCCACTCCATGCTATTGCTTCAATGGTGCTTCATGCCTCTGCTCCATGCCGCTGTATTCATGCTGTGTGCTGCGGGGAGGTTAAGGGCTGCAGGAGCGCTTCTGCCAAACTCACCTCCCGAAGCCACCCAATAACGTTAATTTTCACAGCCTCGCACAACCGCGCACCCTCAAAATGGATATGTAGTTAACAATCACGCAGTCACCGTACAGGGCAGAAAACAGTATTTTTGCGCAGTGATATAAGTTCCGCGCGGTATGTGCATCCTTAGCTTAAGTGAAGCAAGCCTGTGACAAAAAGACGTTGCTCTGCCAAACCGAGGCACAAGACTTGTGACGTGCACGCCAGCATGGGTTGCTTTTTCTGATCGGCTGCAGTATGATGATTTCTACTTTGCGCGCGAGCTCTGACCTTATCTTTGAGGTCAGGCATCAGTGAGCGGCTTTGTTCTACACGAGATTTCTGACTGCAGCAAATCATGCAGTGTGCCTGTCCTAAGCCTGGTGGCATCTACGGAGTGAGAAAGTCTGTGTGAAGCTTTGACAGCCACTTGTGTCTACCCCACTCTCAGCACCTGTTGGCAGACCAATGTCTTTGGTCTTGCTCACCCTGGTTAGTAGGCAGAGTTTTGCTTGCTTGCAAAATGTGATATGCTTTGCATCATCTTTTAATACACTGCGGGATGACGAGACAAATCTCGACCTACCCTGGACCAGGGAATGGGGCTCTTACAATTTACACAGGATTTCTGACCGCAGTGAGCAACAAACAACCCTTGCTGAATATATCACAGCACATGCAGAGTACAAGCCCCCAAGGCTCGCGTTTCTGGAATGGTCCCCACCTCAAGTCATGCACACTGTCACGCAAGTGATGGCTTGGAGACAGCACTTGTCAAAAGGAAATGAAGACAGCACACTCTCCAGCCATCTTTGCTGGTCTGCAAGTGTACCAAGAAGGTCCAGATCACACACACACACTGCTAGGTTGTCTTGGAAACACATAGCCAAGCTACCTCGGATGAAATCACGCGTGCATGTTAGGCCTCTTCCCCCACTTAGGCTACGCGGAGTGACGAGATTACTATCAACCGATGCCCTCAGAAAGGGCATGTGATACTCGGAAATTTACACAGAATTTCCGACCGCTGTGCGTTAGCACTACCTGCCTGTACATATAAGACCGCTGGCACATGCATAGAAGCAGAGAGCACCACTCGCTTATGCAAAGAAGCATTGGACATTACTCACCCATGCATGGAAGCACAGAGCACCACTCGCCCATGAATAGAAGCATCGAACATCAGTAGCCCATCCATAGAAGTACCACCTACCTCAGCATTTCCTTTGAATGATGGTTGTGCGGAATGACGAGAACATTATCTGCCGACCCTTGATAAGGGCATGAACACCCAATATTTACACAGGATTTCTGACCGCTCTTTTTTGAAATAGTGCATAGAGGGTTGAACTGTTTATGTAAGATCCTGCGCTTCTGACCTCGGAATTGCCTCCAAGGAGAGCCCATATCATCTGTTGGCTCCAGGCCAGTGGCTTACCCAACAGCTGCCATCACCTCCAAGCTGATTTTGGCTTAAGGTTCTTCGCCTGCCAACAGCTCCAACAGCTCATGCATCTTTGGGCATTTTTGAGGTCTAACTGCAGTTACCATGCATTTGGGCTTTTTGCCTGCCAAACGTTGCCTGCAACAGCTGCCATGCATTCAGGGTTTTTGCCCACCAGCAGCTGCCACACGTTCAGGCTGTTGGCTTAGCAAGAGCTGCCATGCATACACCTTTCTCCAAAAACGTCAACCACCCTCATTTGTTTTGCTTGTGAGTTGCCCTTGTAGCCTTGATGTCCCCAAGGCTCTGCACGCTCCATGACAAACACACGTATGAAAACCCAATGCATGCTTCAATGCTGCCAGGAGTTTTGAGGAATTCCAGCACACGTAGCCCCCCCAAAGCTCGACTCTGTGTTCCCTCGGGCAAAGGATTCAGCATATCCTCGCGCGCGCTCACACAACACGCACACACATGCACGCACGCACGCAGGTATTCTATGGCATGCTCGTCCAGCACTTTGCCATGCTGGCAGGCGAGCATCCCATACCCCTGGCCCACCTGGATGCAATGGTGCCTTTGCTGCTGCCCATGACAGCGGAAGTGCCCTTCTATGCAGCAACCGTAGCACGTGCCAGGTGCGTGCAAGGGGGCAGAAGTACCTTTGCTGCTGCCCATGGCAGCGGAAGTGCCTTTGTTGCTACCCACAACTGCGGAAGTGCCCTTCTGCGCAGCTACAGTAGCACGCGCTGGGTGTGTGCAAGCAGGCGGAAATGCCTCTGCTGCTGCCCATCACAGCGGAAGGTTACAGGTTACAGGAAAAAGAAGGCCTCCAGTCAAAACGGTTGACTGCTAGACTGCTCATAAAAAAAGCAATAATTCATGTAGAAAAGGAAAAAGCTTGTTATTATCATCACAGCGGAAGTGCCTTCCTATGCAGCAACCTTAGCATCTGCCGAGTGTATGAAGTTTGAGCAAGCAGGCTAGCTGTCGCTGTATTGGAGGCCATGCTGTGGTATTAGCTTGTGTGTTGTTGCCATTGCGCACCATCAGTGCATGGAATTGCATTGGTGTAAGGCTTGTTGCACAGTGGGCCTGACTTACCCATGCTAGCGCATGTTATGTTCCTATCCGTGCCTCTTTGGGACACTTTGCCTTGTCAGCCTCATAGCTTTCCCTCCAGTCATGCACAAACCCATGTTACCTCTTTGGGTGATGTGCAAACCTTGTCATCCTCCTAGCCGTGCCCTATTGGGAGGCTCTGCCTTGTCAGCCTCACAACTTTCCCTCGAGACCCTTTGGGTGACTCCGCACCCTTCACTTGTCTCTTCCCCTCCAGTGTACTCATCTGCATTTACCCGCATGTCTCCTATCCTCCCAACTCCAGCCTCCTCTCCCTTATCTCTGCAATCGCAAAGCAACTGCTGACTCTGTGTTTCCCACACCTCACTCTCGATTGATGCAGGTTAAAGCACATGCACGAGCGCCTGTCTGCAGCCCTCCTCCCAGCCTCCGCCAGCAGCACTACCATCCCGAGCAACCCCTGGCCCACTGCACGCACGCTGCTGCAGCTCAAGCTGCTCACCACGCTCTTCCCTGTCAGCGACCGCCGCCACCCAGTTATCACGCCTGCTTCCCTCCTGGTGGGTGGTTGCTCAGAAATTTAACACCTTGAATGGTAGGCTAACTGGCCCTGGATGTAAGGGCACCATGAGCAAGGAGGCGCGGGTGAAACAAGAGAATGAGAGGCGACGGGATGCCTCGGCACGAAGGTTCTGTCCCAGGAGGAAGAGGTAGACATTTAGGTTAAAGAGATAAGCACAAGCAAGAGTGGGATGAAGGTTGTGGAAAGCGATTGCATTGGTATGAGCCGCAAACTGGACAACACCTGCTCGGTCCTCATCTGTGATGCAAGTGATCAGAAGGAGAAGTTACGACCTGGACTCTCCTGAGTTTGTTGTCAGTGCTCCCAAGGCGCCTCCATTCACAAGACATCACAATGATACTAGTCATACGAATGTTCTGCGCTCAATGTCACTGCACTCTCAATGCAAGTGGCTGTCAGCGACCCCCCCCTTTTACCCTCTGTTCGGTGTGCTTCTTCTTTCACCCGCATGCTTTGAGCAGGTTTGCAAGTACTTGTCGCAATGCGTGGCAGAGACTGTGGAAGAGGTGGCTTGCGGGCTGCTGCTGGTGGGCCTCGCCCTGCACACTGTCAGCCCTGCACAGCGCTACTCCCCAGAGCCCCTGGTGTTCCTCACAGACGCCCTGTGGTCGTTTGTGGGGCGAAGCAGTGCAGCCGCCCCTGCCCCCACTACCCTCCTCAGCCCTGCTGCCAACAGCAGTGGAAGAGACAAGGACAGTGGGAGCACCAAGGGTTCCAAAGGCAAAGGCGTCAGCAGCAGCAATAGTGGAGCCAGTACAGCAGGGGGGTTGGAAAGAGAAGGGGGGCTGAGCTTGCCCCGTGTGGCTCCTGGGGTACTTGCTCCATCTGCACAAGGGGCATCGTTGGTCAACGTTCAGCCGGAGGAGACTCAGCTGCTGGCGTGGCTGGAGCGGGCAAACAGTGGCGCCAGCAGCAGCAGCAGTGGGCGTGGGGGCGGGAGCCGGAGCGGGAACAAGGGGGAGAGGGGGAGCAAGAAGGGTGAAATGGGGACACGAGGGGAGGAGGTGCCACAAGGGGATGGGGTGAAGCTGGGCTTACTGTCCATGGTGCTGAAGGTGAGCTCAATCACCTCCATTGTTGGTGCTTGTTCTGCGTGTTCTCGTCGTATTTGCAGGCAGCTGAGCTGCAGAACCAGACAAGCCTGCCATTGAAGAGAGGGTGTACTCTTTGCAGGCTCACGCAATGGTTATGCCCCCAATATTCAAGGGTCTAGCTTAATCAGTTGTTCGGCGTAGCCTGTTTTGCAACGCGCCCTACATTGAAGGAAGCCTCAGGATTCATGTAAATGATTGTGATCCTGCGTTTCACGCTATACAACGTTTCTACTGAGCGTGAAACCATAACTCCTTCGCTCATCATGACCCCTTTATTGGCACACATGCCGCGGCGATCTGGGTCGGCGTTGCTTGGAGTTCCGGGACCACTTGCTTGCCGGCATACAAAAGACACTTGTACATGGAGCATGCTGCATGCTCATGCGATATGCATAAGAGCAGTACACATGAGGCCTTGAGTGCAATGACCACTCTTGTCCGACACACACACACACACACATGTGAATGCAGATGTTGTCGCGCTCGGCAGGCCTGCTCTCGCAGTGTGAGGCTGCCCCTGAGGCGCTAGCCCCTTCATGCAGGGCCCTGCAAGCTGTGGGCCAGGCTCTTTCTCTCCCCCTTGCCCTGGAGCAACAAAGGTACGGGAGTGCACAGTGCACACACACAATCAATCCTCTTCCGCAGCAAGGTTGCACTGCTTAATGCACGCGGCCTCTGGGCTGGCGTAGACTTATCTTTCTTCTTTGCGTGGCTTGGGTGGCAAATCTACATCATGCGGAAAACTAGGGCCCTGCAAGCTGTGGGCCAGGCTCTGTCTCGACCTCCAGCCTTATAGTGCCTTATAACAAAGTATGGAGCCAGTTGTGGGGTCCTGTCTGTTTCATACAGCCTTTTTGGCACCAATTAGGCGGCACAAGCTGCCCACGTTCTGCCTCTGGTTTGCATCTTTTGCCACGAACGCTGTGCATGCACCTGCGTGTGCTTGTGTGTGTGAGCCTGGCCACAGAAGTTAAGGATTGCAGGTGCTTTGATGAAGCTGGCATGGACATGCACCTGCCAATTTGGCTGGGATCCAAGCTTTTGAACATCAATGGCCTCTCCCACCACATCTTCCTAGGCAAAGTAGACCACCTCTGTTTGCTCCTGTTTGGCATCTATCCCTGTCACTGGGTTCCGAATTTTCCATATACATCATATAATCCTTCTAGTTGCTCATGATTGGCCAACCCTCATTGTGCTTGTAGGCAAGCCGTGGCATCTGAATTGGAGGGCATCACCCGCCAAGTGCTGGCTTCAAGGAGGCCACTGGTCCAGGCAAGCCGCATTCGTGCGCCTGTGGTGCGGGAATACAACCCCAGGTTCGTGAGCACCCTAACAAATTAAATCTGTATGTGCAAAATGTGCCAGGCAATGATCTCTTGCAATTTTCTGTGGACAATCTTATTGGCATGTGTGTTTGTATGGTCATCCTCCCTGCCTTGATGAGTTGTGATGCTGCAAAAGAGGGATAAGTTTTTGATGCAGTAATCACCCACTGTGCACAAAAGACAAGTGTCTGCATCTTGGTACGCATTGGAACTCGTTGTGGCTGCGCAGACGTTTGTCTGTATGGGATGGGCTAGTTTAGCTTCTTGATTCAACACACAGCTGAGCAGCCATGTGCCTGCCTCTCATATTGCAGTAGCACGTGCACAACGCGCACA
This sequence comes from Dunaliella primolecta, assembly GCA_914767535.2. Classification (NCBI taxonomy): domain Eukaryota; kingdom Viridiplantae; phylum Chlorophyta; class Chlorophyceae; order Chlamydomonadales; family Dunaliellaceae; genus Dunaliella; species Dunaliella primolecta. Next base: position 12,592,946 of record OU611752.1, read on the forward strand.
CACACAGCTGAAGTGCCACAGTTGAAATCGCAACCCACTTATGCGTGCGCATGCTGCCAGGTTTGAGGATGGCTTCTCTTTGGGCCGTGACTATGATCCAGACCGAGAGCGCGCGGAGCAGCGCAAGCTCAAGCGCATGGTCCAGAAAGAACGAAGGGGTGGGTGGAGCAGGAGTTGCATTCAGTCTCCAGGTTGTCGGTACTAGGTGTGCAATCAAAGATGATTGACAATGCATGTATGTAGGATTGGCCAGTTCTGTACCTGAGAATCCCCAACACGTCTATATACCGTAGAGAAAGTATATCGCCACGCAAATTTAACGTTTTGTGCCCTGCGCGATGAATGCGTGGTCATACAATAATTAATTATTTTGGCGGTGCGCGGTGGTGCGTGGTCGTGAAATTCAACATTTCAGAGACAGCTTGGAGAATGAGTGGTCAGGAGCGCCCCGCTTGACCTCATCTTGCTTCTCTCTCCCCTGGAAAAGGCCTCTAAGCTCTCTTCTTGGACAGCCTTCCCCATGATACTTTAAGCAGAGGTGCAGTGTCCTTTGTGGAAAATCCTGCCATGCAAGGCCAGCACATGCAAGGCCAGCAATTGCCAGGGCAGCAGCAGTAGTGGTAGCATCAGGAGAAGGAGAAAGCCACTACAGTGGCAGCAGTGGAAAGGGACATCAGGGTTTCCAAGCAGCGATAAGACAGAACAAATGAGTAGTCCAGGAAGGGGGACAGCAAGGGACAAGTAAACCCTACATATCAGTATTCAGTTATTGATTGCCTCAAACTACAGTGTTCTGAATTGTTTCAGGACATTCATTGCATTTCGAAAAGCCCTGTGTGCCATCGGGACAATAGCTCCTGCATGTTGATAAGCAGTTGTGTGAAATATTTGTTGCAGGGGTGCGTGGTTGGTGCGTGCGTGGTTACATAAAAAATAATTTTTATAATGGGTGCATGATGAGTATTTTTCTCCACGGTACTTTTTTTAATCACTTCGTATTTATTATATTATTTATATGTAGAATTCAAAAATTGAAAATGGCCCAAATGGAGCTAAAGAGGGGGGTCAATGTTGAGCCCTCGAAAAGTAAACTATGCTCACAAAATGCTCAACGGAATCACCATTGGAGGGTAAGGTCTAAAGCACATGTGTGCATCGCGCGCACACGCACAACACACACACACACACACACACACACACACATGCGTGCATGTGCACGCCCACACACATCCAACCACACACAAGTGTATCCACGCGCACACACACACCAGCAAACTCACACCCATGCGTGCATGCATGAGCACATGCACTAGTGCATGTGAGCACGCCGTTTCCCCCTGCACCCCCCCCCCCCCTCTCAACCCCACTGCGTGCCTGCATACAACAGCTGCAGTGCCAGTCCTTGGACTGAGCCTCCTGCTGTGCAGTGCTGGTCCAGAGCTCAGCCTCCTGCTGCTTCTGTTGATGCTGACCCAATATCCTGAGAGAGGGCTCCACCTGTAGAGCTGCTCCTGCTCCCTCTGTGTCTGCAGTCCGAATTTCCCAACAGGGCAGTCAAGCTTTGGATTTTTATCATTTGATACATAGAAAAAGCGTATTAACTCCGCATATGCGGAGTCACACAGAATACGCCTAGGGGAGGGGGGGTCTATATTGTACCCGTATTTTTACAATTATACAGCTAAGGAACTGGCCGACTCTTTAGGTGCAATTTCAAATTTCTATGGCCTGTTTACCATTGTGGCCTTTTTCTTTTGCCTCTGGCGACTCAAAAAAAACCACATTCACTTCGCAGTCATCACAGGCAGTCAGAGCATCAGGATTTTATTGTAACCTGCTCTTAGTTAGTTTTCACGCCCAGATTCTTTTTAGCCCTTCCCAATATCCACATCCTTGTTCCTTGTTAACCGCATCTACAGGAGCGCTGCGTGAGCTGCGTAAAGATGCCACATTTATGGCAGATGTGCGTGACAAGGAGAAAGCCAAAGTGGATGCCGAGCGCTTGGGCAACGAAAAGAGGTGGGTGTGGGGCAGGATGACAGCACATGTTGCTTGTGTAGAGACAATTGTTCGCTTCCTTTTTTTCCCTTTTGCTGTTGCTTGTCGCATGCGTAGAATCTCCTTTGCTACTGAAAAATTTGTAGCAAATTGTTGTTACAATGCTTGTAATGGATTGACACATGTTGATTGTAATCTGAATCCATGTGTTTAATCGTCTCGTTCCAGGTTTTACAATGAGCTCCAATCATTTGAGGCCAACATGCGCAGCGGTGGCCAAGGTGGCATGAATCCGCACCTGAAGAAAAGAAAGAAGTAGATGTGCTACTGTGCTGGCACGTGCACGGCTTTGTTTTATCCTGTATATACATGGACAGCCATCAAGCATGTGTCATCCTGCTCACTGCCATCCCTTTGCAACTGAGCATCATTGTATAATCCCTGTACAATACACACATTGTTAGTGTCTTTGAAGCCTGCACCTTGTGTATTAAACATATGTTTGCTGCCTGTTTAGAAAGTGCATGGATGCAAAGCCAATCTTAGACCCAGCAGTCTTTTGACATGGGAGTATGGAGAATTATTCAACCAAAAATTGAACATTGGAAATCATTTCTTGACATGTTGGAAGCAGATAACTAGGGTCGAGCTTTTTCCTTGTGGTAGCAGCTGGATGCACGTCGGGTGAGTGGCCTGTAAAGTGTAAGCTCAGTAGACAACCGTTTACCATGCATCAGGGAAGGAAATGGAGGGAATGGTCACATTTATCATGCATCAAGGAAGAACAAGATCTTAAGATTTTGGTGTTGAACAGAAAGCATAGAAAAGGAAGAGATCGATGGGGATCAGGAGGTAGACAAGCAGCAACCTGTGCCTAATCTTGATTTTTAGATCTGGCAGAAACCTTTTCGTGGATGCTTCTGGTTCTATCAGGTTTATAGATGGATTTACAATGGGACTTGACCTTCAGCCAGGTCAGGCCAACCCCCCTTGTAAAGGGTTACAAGGGGGGTTGGCCTACAGCCCGAGAATCTTGCTGATCGGCTACTGGTGAAACATTCTCATCCAGCATCAAAAATTGAAACCAGTTCAGTCAGAATTTTTAAAAATTTGTGTGAGTCTTGATTTAAAAAAGCATTGACCTCAAGATCAGTCAATGTGAAAGCTCGCCAAGAAAGGAATAAATCAGTATTTGGAAGCTGGGTAAAAGTGTTAACGATTTAAGAAGATCAATGAACAGGTCCTTGTACTTTCTGCGCAGCTCACACAACTCACAGCAATTGCAATAGAAAAGAACATGTTTCTCGTCCTGGACTTCAGCACATCCACACTTGTCACAAATATTTGAACCACCCAACCATTTACAGGACTCGACCTTCAAGCAGTGGGCACGAAGCCTAAACCTACTCACATGCCTCATGACTCCTTTATCCAGATCCTTAAATATATATGACGGGATACAGGAGGGTTTGCGTGCTCTTTGATTTAAAGGTTCTCCACACCAATGGGAAGGGAAGGGAAGGGTCACATAGCTGTACCTGCCTGCGGGGGCAGCTTAGCTGAAGCAAAACGTGCCTGCAACCAAACCAGTCCAAACTAAAGAGCAAAATGAGCTAGAAGCTCAGTCACAGTATTTCAGGCAAGCAGACACGAACTTGGCTAGTCCTAGGACATCAGCATGAATCCACACCAATGATGGTAAGTCATTGCTTTCCTGTTCACCTCTCGGGGGCTGAGGGCACCCGCTTCCCTCCAAACCTTTTGCTGCCTGTACCTCAAATTCCCTTAAAAAATCCTGCATGGGAATCTTGGAAGCACTCAGCAATTTCTGTTTACAAGAGAGAGTTACAATGGGGTTTGACCTTCAGCCAGGTAGTTTGGCTGCTCGGTCTGCTCAACTGTTCCAACTGCACAAAAAATATCCATGAGATCGGAAATAAAACGATAAGTGTCATTTGTTTGCTTCTGCAAGAAATGAATAGCATCCTCAGAGCTAGCTTGAGAATAGTAGAAAGTGCCTGAATCGTCCAGAAAAATCCAGCAATTTCTGTTTGAACACCTCCTCATTGCGCATGCCATTGAATGACTTAGATACATGTGCAGACCAACAAGACTCATCCATATCAGCAAGGTGCAAATCTGCCTCCAGCACTTGGCGTAGTGTTTTACTGTTAGAAATACGCATATTGTAAAGAGAAATCCAGGTAGCAAGGTTTACAAGGATAAGGCCTTAAGTCAGGAAGTGCGACTGCTAGCTTGCTCATAAAAGGCAATTAATTCATGAAGGAAAAAAGGAAGTTTATTGTTGTTCTGGTTCAAAAAAGCAGACACATCATGAGATCCTGCATGTGAGAACAAGGGAGCACATTTCCTGCGGAGAGGCCATTTACTATGGCCTCTTGGACCTTTTTCAGAGCGGTGCTGTTCTCAAACTTTCTGTGCTTCTTGTGGAAACACAAAAGTGTATTTTCCTAACACTACAACCTTATGGAGTTTTATGTGCATGACTTTGCGTGCTTGTTTCATTAGAGTGACAGTGTGAGTGTGATTTTTACAGTTGACACTTTTGAACTCAGCTCAAGGCTTTCAGTTGACATTTGCACAAGTTTAGTTTGGTTTGGTTACAGGCACCTTTTGCTTCAGCTAAGCTGCCCTTGTAGGCAGGTACAGCTATGTAACCCTATCCTATCCCTATCCTGCGGAGAGAGACCACCTGGAGATGTGTGCAATGGAAGAGGACATGTTGTAACAACATAACAGTTCATCCTGGACGTCATCATCAGCCTCACAAAGGTCACAGTTTGGGGAAGACCTGTGATTCCAAGTTGCTGTCTCATAACAAAGAGTGTGAACACGGAGTCTAAATCAAGCCACGCTGCAAAGGACATCGCGGGGGAGGTCAAGGAACATGTATTTAGGAAAACTGTAGGGAGAATGCATAACAAAGGCCCTGTTGTAGGAGGAGCACACCACTGGTGAAATTCAAGGTTACAAGGTTTTACAAGGTTTTACAAATTAAGCCATCAGTCAAAAAGTGCGACTGCTAGGCTGCTCATGTGAAAGACTGTATTATGAAAATGTAAAGGAATTTTTTTTTAGCCCATGCATGTAAGTGTACAAAAAAAACCTTGCCGAGAACAAGGGGGAAAATTCCACTGCTGTTTGTATGACAAAGCAACGGTAAATGAACATCAGGAGTTTGCCAGGACCAACCGGCTGCATCAAAAAAAGGAGGAGAGCAACATATGTGTGTTCGTGTAGTAGCTTGAGAAATCCAGGTTACAGGTTGCGGGAAAACGAAGGCCTCCAGTCAAGACGACTGACTGCTTGCTTGTTCATAGAAAAGAAGAAGTCTTTGGAAGTTTTTGTAAGAAAGGTAAGGCAAAGGTGTTGGGACTTGACCACCAACGCGCCAATAAACTTGCTCGCAAACTTCATGCCCATTCTGTTGTGTTTGCCAACAAGCTTGTTACCACTAGGTGTGCTATTGAAAATACGAATACTTTTTGCAGCCAGGTTATGGAGCCGAGTGCTTCCAATAATCCTCCATATCCCCATTAGAATCTTCTTTTGTAGCTCCGTGGTGGAGGGGATTCAAGTCTTTTCTGAGCCAATGTGTCTCCTTTTCCTAAATTGATGTAGGGAGAGTTTCCTGAGATGCCTGCAACCAAACTAGACCTAAGCTTAAAACTAAAAAAAGCTTGAAGTCTAAAATTGTTTTTGCATTGCTCCAAAAAAAGAGATATATAGAAAGCAGAGAAGTGGCAAGGATCCCTTAGATAAATTCCAGGTGGAAGACAGAGAACTGGAGGCCCATTCCCATAACTTGGAGGCCCGATATATCCCCCTACAGTCCCATACCTCCTGGGAGGGCCCCATGTCACTTTCACTGCCTGCGCTATCCTGCGCGCTTGAGCTTGGCTGCCTTGATCTGCGCTTGCTGCTTGTAATACTGCACAGCTCCTCCCATTTTCTGCCCTGGTGCTGCTGCTCCCACTGCTGCTCCTGCTGCTGGGGGAGGTGGTGCTGGTTCTGAGGAATGGGGGGTTGGTGTCCTCTGTTGCTGGAGCTGCTGTCGTTACTGGGCGTGCTGGAGAGGGAATTTGTGCTGCTGCTTTGCGTTTTGTAGGCATAACTGGAACTGCCCGGGTGTTTGGTGGTACTTTTGATGCTGTTGGTGCATGTGCTGCTGGCACTGCTGCTGCTGTTTGTGCTGGTGGAGGGGCTGGGAATGCTGCTGCTGATGATGGCGGGGGGGATGATGGGGCTGGTCTTGCTGCTGCTGCTGCTGCTTCTGCTGGCGGAGGAGGCTTGCAGAGTAGCTGCTTGAGCTGCTGCCCCAGGCGGACTGCATTGAGATTTAGGAAAGGCTCGCCAGGGTTGGGGAGGCGGCCTGCAGGCAAGTGCTGGCAGAAGGGGTAGGGGATCAGCTCCCCCTCACCATGTTTGACCAGGTTTCCTGTCCCCCTGGCTTGCACCACCAGTTCCTCCCCATACCCACACTATACCCGGGCTACGTGCTGAAGCTGGTGAATGGTAGCAGGTAAGGAGCCATCTGAGGAGAAGGGTGGGAGAGAGGAAGGAGAAGGCCAGAAAATATGGAAGCATACTTGAGCGGAAGAAAACAGACCTGGGGGTGACTGCATCTTAAAATAACATCATGATGCTGTTCATCCTGCACATCATCTTGGGCATCATAAAGACCACCCGTAATCTGGGTGGTAACAGTGTCATGCCATCTATGTGTGATATGTGTAATATAGAAACAGTATCATGCCATGTGGCTTGCTCAACTTTGAGAGTGTGGATGCAAAGGCAAAATCAAGCCACACGGCAATTGGGCAAAACTAGGGTACATACACTTGGCAAGAACATTTGAGGAATATGTGACATGCGCATTCTTGGTCGGGAGAGCACACCAGTGATGATAGGTAGATCTTTTGCTGTTGAGGTCTCGAGGATGATAAGAGGAAACTTGTCTCCAGTATGCCAGATGATGAGACCTGAGATCCACTACAAGTTGACTCAACTCCAAAGGGTTAGCTGAGCGCATTTTATCTGTTGGAAGCCACGAGCATTATGTAAGCCATCCATGGTGAACAATAGGTGTGAAGCCCAGTAAGAGGCATTCCTGGAACCGACAGAAATTCCTCTGCCTACGTGGCTTTTCTTTTCTCTCTTTCTTTGTCTGGAAGGTAGCTCAAGCTGAGGCACTTGAAGGATGGCAACAGCAGTCACGGTGTTGCTGCTTGGAGGTCTTGAGCTGGTTCTTAGCCCTGGTGAAAACACTAGGTCGTGTTTTCACATCGATATACATCCACAAGGATGTACCTTTGTTCTAAAAAGAGCTGGCTACTATCTCATCCCTGCTTATGCCTCAAATAGAACTTTGCCTTCCTACCTCTTCCATTGTTACCTTTCTATGCGTGATAGATCCACCTCCAGCCAACCAGATGCTATCTTGATAACCCCTCACAATGCCCAACCCACCCCTAACAACGTTTCTTCCTCTTGCTCACATCATGCTCCGCGCAGCAGGCACTGCACCACACAGAGGTCTGGCACAGCTAACCATGTGAGACAACCTCATCAATTACATGCAAAACAACGCCATGTGCACTTGATTGAAATCAAGTATTGTGAGGACACAAGGCCCCAACATCAGTTGGACGCGGCTAAGCAGCAGCATGCAGACCTCAGTAGACTCATTAGCGCTAAAGCTGTTACAATTCACCCTATTCTCCTAGGTGTTGGTTGGACTATCTACACTGAACATACCCTGAAGCAATTCAAACAACTAGGACTGGATCACCAACGTGCAACTAAGCTTGCTCAACAGCTTCATGCTCATTCAGTTCGGTATGCCCGCAAGCTTGTTTCTACAAGATGCGCTATTGAAAACAAGAATACCTCTCATAGCCAGGTTCTAGAGCCTAGTGCTCCTAGGAACCCTCCAGATCCACATTAGCCTGTTCCGCCTTTAAACTTGTGGTGGAGAAGACTCACAGCTCTTCTGAGCCAATGTGTCTCCTTTTCTTTAATTGATGTAGGGGGAGTTTCTCTGCCTACGTAGTTTTTCTTATCCTTTCTTTTCTTTCATCCTATAAAGATGACAGACCTCGCAAGAAAGAAGGGAAAGAAGAGGGCTTTAGGCTAATCCCTTGGAACCTTTGTGACCCTTATGCTTTCTGTGGCACGTCTGGTAGTGATATTTCTGTGGATGCCCTGTACAAACTGGGCATAGGATCTTAAAATAAGGTCAGGTCAGGTCAGGTTTGTATTGATATATCCGCCTACAAGGGCAGCTGAGCAAAAACACTGGCCTGTAACCAGACCTCTGTCCAGGCTGGCCAAATAGATGCTCAACTCACAGAACTTGAACTAAAAAGAAAAGTTAACAAATCATGTCTGTTGCGGTCTAGGTGTTCCATGGAAAAGCACGAGGTAGATTATGCTCAAAGACTTCAAAGTTGTTGGATCAAGTATGTACTCCAAACATACTTACACACTCCTCAGGTTTACAAACTCAACAATGCGAGATGCACACCAACAGACACCGTGAAGCCCTTAATCTCTGTGTGAAAGACCTCAGTAAAGGCCGGTATGGCTCATCCCTTATTGGTATGGATGGCTGCAGTAATGAGAGACTCCTAGATCAGGGCATTCAAGTCCCTGAGAACATCTCGAGAGCTATTCCAGACTGGGTTTTCCCTAATGGTACTGGCTCCCCTGCCCGGCACCAAAGTCGCGTCAGGGCGATGCTCTCTTCGTGCGCCCTATTCCAGGCAGACAAGCTCACCTTGATCCTTCCAAGATCCTTCCTCAGGACAGGGACATCCACCTTGTTGGAGTGAAATTCTGCCCTGACACAAATCCTTTCATCACTTTTGAAACTGCAGCAATTCAACATTCTCACACCATAGCTAGATTAAAAACCCGCAGCTCAAGGAACCCAAGCAGGATCGACAAAGTGACTCTGCACATCATCTTAATTGGGGTGGCTGGCACCATTTACAATGAGTATACAATCACACCTCTGATAAATCTGGGCCTTACCAAACAAAAAGCTAAATCACTAGCATCTAAGCTTAGGGACCATGCCATTCAAAGATTAACCACTGTCATTAACACTAGACACGCTCTTTGTTTTCAGGGGGCTTCTGGGGGGGTGGGGGCTGGGCGAGCGGCGGCAGAGGACGGGAGACGGAGAATCCGGGCGTCCACTGGCAGGAGCATGGCGGACAACCCTCCAGATCCCCATAAGATCTGTTTCTGGCTCTCTCCTAGGCTAGCTGTGACTAGTGTAGGTTTAGAGGGCCTTCTGGTGGGGCCTCTAGCTTTCCAGACAGGGGAGCTTACCTTAATGCACGCGGCCTTTGGCCTGTGTAAACTTTTCTTTTCTTTACTTTACTCCAAATATTTAATGGGCAATGTACTGCAGCATATGGTTCGTGAGCTTTCATTTTAAATATGCCTACGCAATACTCCATGTGACCTTTTGTGCAAGTTTGGTACGTGGATCAATCCCAATTGTTGCCAACACAGTTTCTCTTTTCTATTCTTGTAGAAGGAAAAAAAAGGAAGAAGAATCACGTGGGCAGTGAGAACACTCGTTACATCAATTATGGAAGCAATGCCTCGGCCCTAGGTATCCTCTTTTCCTTAATTGATGTGCGCCGCCGACGGAGTGTTTTCACTGCCTGCTTAGTTTTTCTTTCCTAATCAAAGATTTCCTCCTTAGTAAATAAAGGAGACACATTGGCTCAATGAGCCGTGAGTCGTCTTCCCCAAAGGTAAGGTTACAAGGTTGCAGTGAGATTTGACCTCCACCCAAAGGTTAAGAGGGAAGCTAATTTGGGCCTGGTGGCTTTCTGGCAGCACACGGCTTTAGGACACCAGGTTTGTGGTGAGCTTCTTTTGTTTGCAATGGACCGTCTATTTGAAAAGAAAAAGAAAAAAAGGAAAAACTATGTAGGCAGAGGAAACCCTCCCTACATCAAGTAAGGCAAATGAAAGACATTGGCTCAGAAGAGCCGTGAATCCCCTTCACCACAAAGCTGCAAAGAGAAAATGCTATTGAGGATCTGGAGGGTAACTGGAAGCATCCGGTTCCAGAACCTGGCTGTGAGAATTTTTAGCGCCTAGTGGTAACAAGCTTGTCGGCATACATCACATAATGGGCATGAAGTTTGCGAGCAAGTCTGTTGAGGTTAGAATGTGCGCGTACTGCACTAAATGGGATAAAGCTTTCATCCTCAGCCTTCTTCCTTTAAGGAAATGAGCACACTCATGATTGTGATGAATGTGACGGAGTTAGACTGAAGCATACAGAAGGAGTTTGAAAAAGAGGCGACTTTCAGCTATCATCTTGCTCTCTTTCTTGTTGCTGGACCTGTCTTCTTTCTCTGCCTGCAGTATTTCTATCAGTCTGAACTTCGTGGTGGGGTGGTCATACGGTCTTTGCAACAATGTGGCCCCCTTTCTTTAATTGATGTGGGAGTTTTCAATGCCTACGTAGTTTTTGTTTTTGTAAAAGAGGCATCTAAAGAATGGAGTAGTGTATAAGGAGTTAAAAACGTGTGAAATATTGTGAAAGAGCAATGCGTGATAGGTTTTTGAGATGCAGCACACCGAGGAATTCAAATCAGACTCTTATTTCTTGGAGAGGTGCCAGGCCCAGCTCAAGGAGGGTAAATGAGTAAGATCAAATGTAAATTCAGAGGAGGAGAAGCACGCTGTAATGAGTGCATGGGTATTGGTACTGACATGATGCACAAACAAATGAGGACATTGTTAGTTTTGCACCAAGGAGAGCACAAACAGCATTTCAAATCTCAAAGCATAGACTGGAAGCAACCATAGAACCATGGCAGGCTGGACAGATATTGATATATAATACCCAATGGTAGGCCGCACAAGTTTGATTCCAAGCAAGTCCATTTCCACGCATCGGCCCTCTTGTCATCTTCCTGGCTGCTCAATACCTATTCAAGTGCTTACACTAACCAGAGTGTGTGTATGCAAGTAGTTCACACCCTAAATAGGAAGTTCTGTGTGCTTCTTCTTCCTCTTTGTGAGGCATTGTTGCAGGCCCTTTTGAAGCTCTGCCTGGGCGTAGAACCCTCCAAAAATGTCTCTAGGAAGGGCAGCTCAGGGATTTCCGGGCTTCAGCGTGCAGTGTAGCAACAAAGAAAAAACGCCGTAAGGCATCCCCCAAGGGCAGAGAACTTGCAAGTGCATCTTCATAGTTGGTTAGTGTAGACAAGACCGCGTGGCAGTGGAGAACAGGAGAAGGAGAACCCGAGTGTACAGGAGCATGGCTGGCAATCCTTCAAAAGTCAAAGTTCAAATCCCCATGAGCTCTGTTTCTGGCTCTCTCCTAGGCCAGCTGTGTCTAGAAAAGAAAATAACTGTGTAGGTAATGAAAACACTCCCCACATCAATTAAGGAAAAGTGTATGCTAGGGCCGAGATACCTTGTATCCCCTTGGCATTGGCAGCAGAGTAACAGCAGTTCCATGTTGCGGCCTCTGGAGCTGGCTCGCGGCGCAGGCAGGGCGCGAGCGCCAGGTGGAGGACATTGGCTCAGGAGTGGTCCCAGAGGTCGGCGCGGAGGAGAAGGTCTCTAGAGGTGGAGTGTCTCAGCTTGGGTATGCATAACTGCGTGCTCACCTCCCACCGCCCTGGTTGACCCCTGTGCAAGAGGGGGGCCCATGCTGAGATTTTGGAAAGCTTGCTCTATGGCTTAGGGGTGGGTCTTGAGCTTGCTGGACAGGGCCTGCCTGACAGTCGTGTTGTAGGTCCCATGGTGGAGGCCAACTTGCTGGTGTAGACTTCTGTGCCACCCCTTCCTCTTGGTCTGTGTGGTGGGGCCCTGCCTTTCAGGTGACCTTTCCTCAATGCACGCGGCCAGACTTGGCAAGCGTAGTCTTTCTTTCTTTCTTTATCCCCTTCACCATGATAAACAAAATAAAGCAGTCAGTGGGAATAGAGGGTTACCAGCAGTACCCCTTGCCTGATCTTGGCGATGAGAGTTGAGAGGGGTCTTCTCAAGAGCGTGTCTGGTGCTAGCAAATTTATAAGCGTGCTGGACAGAGTGAGCATGAAGCTCCAGAGCAAGATTGGTGGCTTGATAAGTATCAAGACCAATCTCCATAAGGGGCTCCAAAGTGTGAGGGGTGTAGATGACTCCACCACACCTAACAAATTGGTATGGAAGGTGACTTGAGCTGAGGCCCTTGGAAGATGGCTACATAGGTCGCGGTGCTGATGCTTGGAGCCCTCCAGCTGATTCTTGGGCCTGGTGTCTTCACAGTATTTTATCTCCACAAGATGGAAGTGCCCCTGTTCTGGAAGGAGCTGGCTAGGGTGGCGGACCTTGGAAGCAGGTGGAGTGGCTGTGGCTGGCGCTGAGTGCTCCCTGTTCCACCGTGCCCCTCTCTACTTCTCAATGGATACCAGGAATTGGTCCTCGGCACTCTTAGTGTTGGAACAACTGAAATTGCATCTGGGCGACTAGAGGTGAGCCTTTGTTTGTCAGGGAAACGAAGAGGGAAAATGTATTTTGGAAGGGTTCTATTTGTTGAGTGTTCAGGGATCTGCAGGTTCTTTAAAGCAAGACGATCTGCGCTGCCAATGTCCATGGAGGCAAGGCCTGCCCCAAGAGGGACTTTGCTGACACCTTTAAGAAGGATTTTGTTGGCAATATTGCAGAGCTGGACAACTCCCCCAAAAAAGAGGTCACCCGGTGTTTTAAAATCTAAATTTCGAATGCTCATTGCATGTGTCTCCTTTTCCTTAATAAATGTAAGGAGGGTTTTCTCTGCCTACGTAGTTTTCCTTTTCTTTTCTTGCTCATTGCACAGGGTGGCCCAAACCCTGAACACTTATTTTAGGATTCAAAATGTAGGTAGGCTTTTTAAGGAACTGGTGCTTCACTGTTCAGGGTTTGGCCACCCTGCCAAATCAGCCGCGGTGTGAACCCTACTTTTTGACCACCTAATCTCCATTCCAGGCTACCCACTGCACCAAATTGCGAATTTTTGAGTGAATTGGAGTCCCTCTACCAAGGACCAAGGAATGGCAATGCAAAAATAATGGAGTGAAAAGACCCAGTGGTTGTTGAGCCGCAGGATTGATTCATTTCCCTTAGAGAAAAGTCAGCAAAGAGGGCAGGGGGGGCTATCTGAGCATGTGCCCAAATATGCTCCTTTTTTGCATTTAAAGTGTGCCCACCCACAACCACTTTATCTGATTGGGACAATTTTAGCTCTAGAGTGTAGCTGGCGTTACAAGCTACCAGGGCTTATGCTCAGATTTGTGTTAGTTGCCTTGTGTGCTTAGATAGACCGGGCTAAAGCTCACATGTGTCACGTAAGCCCTAATTTTGTGCTTTGTATGGGAAAATGGCAAAAATCGTCACATGACATCAACCACTGGGTCTTTTCATTATATTTGTTTGCAATGGTATTCTTTTATTACAAGGACCCCAAATCACTAAGAAGCACCCAATGTGGTGTAGTGGGTGGTCAGATATGGAGTTTTGGTGAAAATTAGGGTTCACGCCATGGCTGGTTAGGCATAGTCTCCGTAGCTGGCAACTTTTGAAATAGTGCTAAAGAATGTCAACTGACCCCCTCTGGCAATGTTGTGGTGCTAGGTTACCATCATGATGTTTGACAGGATGCAATGTTTACCCTGAGAGAATGGGAAGGGCGCTGTTGAAACAACCAATTTTGTGTGGTACACCAGCTGCTGTAGTGTGGCGCAGGCTGGCAACACGATTAATGGTTCGAGCACGGGTGCTGTTGGTCACAACACACGCGTGCAACTCAGGTTTGGGATTTGCACTTAGGATAGCCAGCTGAGCTGAACTCCTTGCCTTTATGTACACGGAGCTGGGGCAGCAGAGATGGCGGTCCAACTCCTTACACAGTTCAAAGAGAGACAGCAATTGGCCAAAAACACACCAAACACGCACCACAAATTACAATACAAGGCGGCACAATTTATACTGCAAATCTAGAGCAAATCTTCATCCTTAGCCAGACACTTAAATCTCATCAAGATATGACCACACACACAAAAGCAAACCTTCATATGTGGTCTGAAATAGAGATTTGATGACAACTAGGCAAACAGTCAGCAAGGTCAAGTTTACTCCTTGGCAAAGCAAAAACTAGCAAGATAGAATTCAGGATCCACATGTATGTTCGTCCAAAAGATAGCTTGATGTGTCTCTTCAACTTAACCAACTTGGCATGCAGCGCCAGTAATACGAGCTGGCAGCCTTATTCTGTCTCCAACCAGCTCATTCACGGAGCCTACTATGCCAAACGGACAGACTGGTATGTTGCCTCAAGTCTGTTCATCAACTCCAACCCAGCACAGTCAAGGCTTATGTCTGCATGCATCTGAAAGGGTAGAATGCTGCAAACAAGGTGACACATTCAGTCTTTAGCTGCCTCAGCAGCCTAGGGTAGCACGACATTCAAAGGTACCTATCAATTTCAAAGCAAAGTGTCTCAAGCCTGCTCAACAACTAGTCAAATCATTGTGCTCGTGCACGGTGTCTCAGAATCATGCAAGGGCGCAGATATGGCTCTTAGCCTCTTAAGTAATCAAAGCCTATCAAGATGTGTGTGCATGCACAGGCCTAGGCAAACAAGTTCTTTTGCAAACACAGCGCTGGTTGAAAGCCCAATTAAGGTCGTTACAGCTGTCTGGTTTCCAGCAGGGAGAGAGAACGTTTTAGACTGGTGGACATTTCAAGGTGCACTTGTTTTTAATGAGGAGGGTACCTGTGCGGTAGTTAAAAACATATAGCGTAGGTTTGAGGGCTCTTTGGTGAGACACCTGCTAGCTCACTAGCTAGAGATTTTTGAGATTTTTGAGACTTTAGAGATAGAGATTACAAGGGCATGCCCTGCAGCTGAGCAGTAACACTGAGTTTTTTGAAATCCATGTTGAAAGTCATACGTTCAACTCCTTCACAGAGTGTGCTACGCGAGTGTGGGAAAGAGCCTATTTAGTTCAACTGTTTTAGATCCACTGTGCGTCTTACAACTCTCTTATCAATTGCAACAGCCCTCTTCTCCATAAGTTTTCCCATGCTGATATCGACCTCAATTTCAGGAATCCCTCTTGCTGGACATCACACCTATTGTTCGCTACAAATGGCTTACATCATGCCAATGGCTTTCAACACAAGGGACAGTCAGCCAACCCTCTGGATTTGAGCCAGCCTGTGGTGGACTCTTGGTTTTTGACATGTTGCTTACTGGAGACAATTATCTGCTTATCTCTCTTGGGACCTGAACGGTTAAAAAATCACATATCATCACTGGTGTGCTCTCCAACCCATGAATGCTCACGTAACGCATCCCCCGTATGTTATACCCAAGTATCTGTACCATTTTTTTGGTGTACCATTTTACTTGGTGTAGCGTGCTTTCTATAATGACTACACCATCACTCCTCTGGTTGAGCTGGGTCTTACCAGACATAACGCAGAAAAAATAGCCTCTCAATTAAGTTGCCATGCACTCCAATCCTTAATATTATAAACACCAGACACTCATTATACTTGCAGGTTTTTCCTGGCAGGGGCATCAATGGGGGCGAGGCAGTTCAGAGCAGGAGGAGGAGAGTCTACGCCCGCAGGCACATGGCTGACAGCAATCCACCTGACCCTCATTAGTTTTCCCCCATCAGTTCATACCTTGGTTTAGACTGGGCCTGTGAACCTCCTCGATGAGGCCCTAGCTAGCTTGCTAGTTAGGGGACCTTTCCTTAATGCACGCAGCTGGACCTGGCTTGCGTAGTCTTTTCTTTTCTGTACCTGGATTTGCCCATACACAGGGGTCACAAGGGTTACAAGGGAAAAAGGCCTCAGTCAAGACGTTTGACTGCTAGCCTGTTCATAAATACACATGAGGTCATGAAAAAAAAAGAAAGTGTGTTGTTATCTTGGTTTAGAAAAATATTGATATCCTGGGAATTCACATCCCGGGAATTCACATCAGTCACCATGATGGTGAATGAATTTGCCCATACACTCCGTGCGCTGTGTGGCCCAATTTTCCCTTCGCGTCCACTCTCAAAGCTGGGCAAGGTACTTGGAATGACGACATTTCTCCTACCTGTGACCTTGTGTGCCAAAGATGACGTGCAGGATGGTCAGCATGCTCTTTAAAAAGTACACATTCCCACGTCTGCTTTCTTTGGCTAAAGTATGCTTCCTTGTTCTCCGGTCCTCTTCTTTCACTCTCCAGTGCTTCTCAAGGATTTGTTTCCTTCTCCAGTTGAGAAAAAAAGTTCTTTTCTATTGCAATTGCTGTGAGTTGTGTGAGCTGCGCAGAAAGTACAAGGACCTGTTCATTGATCTTTTTAAACTGTTACACACTTTTGCCCAGCTTCCAAACACTGATTTTATTCCTCTCTTGGCGAGCTTTCACTTTTTGACTGATTTTGAGGTCAATGCTTTTCTAAATCAAGACTCGCACAGATTTTCAAAATTTTTGTCTGGACTGGTTTCAATTTTTGATGCTGGATGAGAATGTTTCACCAGCAGCCGATCAGCAAGATTCTCGGGCTGTAGGCCAACCCCCCTTGTAACCCTTGTAACCCTTCTCCAGTTGACATGTGTTCGCAAGTGTGATTTGGTTTGGTTACAGGCACCTTTTTGCTTTACGAAGCTGCCCTTGTAGGCAGGTACGGCTATGTAACCATATTCTATCCTATAATTTTTGCATGTCATTTTTGCTTCAGCTAAGCTGCCCTTCAAGTGCCTACATATTGTAGGCAGGTACAGATACTATCATAGGCTATATAACCCTATCATATCCTGTAACCTTCTGTTGGCGGTTATAGCAATGTAACCATGTTTGTTTATACCTCATGAAGCTTACTTGTAGGTGGATGGAAAGATGTAACCTTGCCTTACAGCCCATCTACATTTTAAGGCACCTACAGCATGCTGCACGCACAATCAAGCCTGGGCGATCTAGCCGGCTGCACACTGCATTCATTGACTTCAAGCAAGCATATAACACCATCCCTAGGCAGGCACTCTGGCAGCACCTGCAGCGCACACGCATGCCCACTTCTTTCTTGTCCGTCATTAAAAACATGTACGATGCTGATGAGTATATTTTGAAGGATGGAGAGAAGAATGCTCAGGTGCACCCTAACACAGGTGTGAAACAGGGCTGCCCCTTGTCCCCTCTGCTTTTCTCTCTGTATATTAATGACATTGATGAAATTGCGGAGGGGGTGCAAGGTGCTGTCACGGGTACGGCTGAATTCTATGTGACGCACATGTTATATGCTGATGACCTGACTCTGATGGCCAACGATCCTGTTGCGTTGCAGACCATGTTGAACCGCTTGCATGCGTATGCTCAGAGGAAGCACTTAGTCATCAACACAGCTAAATCTGAGGTGGTGCATTTCAATTCCTCTGGGTCGGACCTGCCTGTTTTTCATATTGGGGGGGGTGCCACTGGCACACAAGGAGTCTTTTAGATACCTTGGCATGATGTTTCACAAGTGCATGAGCATGGCCAAGTCCTCTGAGCATGCAACTGGCCCCTTCATGGCGTCTGCATTTCGGGTTCGTCAATTTGTTTGTGAGAATTTTCTGGCAAATAGGCCGTACGTGTCTCTGTGGCTTGGGAAGACGTATGTGGTTCCAGCTGGAATGTATGCAGGCCAAGTGTGGAGCACTGAATACATTAAAGCGGGCAAGGAATTTGCAAGTGATCTGCAAGTGCGGCACATGAGTTATCTTAAGAGCACGCTGGGTGTTAAGCGTACCACTACAAACTGGGCTGTCCTGAGGGAGAGTGGTCATGAGCCGCTTTAGTTTTACTGGTTTAGGTCTGTTGTCAAAATGTATATAGCATGCTGAGGTCTAACAGTGAGACGTTGAGAAGAGTGTTGAAAGCAGATTTGAATATTCATTCGCGTGAGCCAGCCTGCTGGACTGCTCAAGTTTTAGATGCTTTTCAAGGCTTATGGCGCTGTGATTCCTTTGTGCAAGCTCTGCGGCAGGGCACTCCTATCCCTATTCAAGAGTTTACTGATGACCTCAGACACAGGCTGCGGGCAGTGTGGAGAGATGTTGAGCCCCTCGAGGGAGTGAACCCGCGGGACACATATAGTAAGCTGGCAACTTACCAGTCTGTTTTTGCAGTGCCTTTTGACCATAACGTGCGTGCCCCTGCCCATTTACCAAGGCACATGCATTTGGATTTGTCTCCACATGTCATGACGAATGTTAGCCGTTTCAGACTTAGGGCACACACACTGAAGGTGGAGACAGCAGCTTGGGATACTTGGAACACTCTTTTGTGTGATCACTGTTCTTGTGATGATATTCAAGATGAGGCTCATGCCCTTTTGGTGTGCAGAGACGCAGATGTTTGTGCTTTGAGAAGAAAGTACGCTTACCTGTTCAACTGTTTCTCTGTTGATTTTTCAATGGAGCAACCATTTTTACAACAAGCCAGTGTCCAGGATGCTTCTGATTTCCTCTTGCAACACAACAACAAGCTTTTTTCGTTTGTTTCTGAGCTTATGGACATTATGTTGGCTGGCGAGGACCAGTCACAGGCCGATCAGCCGAACAGTCTGGCTGAAGGTCCCCCTGTGTTAAATCTAAAATATAAAATCTAACCTTGCCTTACAACATTACTAATTTGTAGCAATGTAGCAATGTAGTAATGTAGTACGTAATTTTCCTAAAGGCAGGGCTTGGTTTGGCTGGCACAGACCAGCAGGCGGAACAATTAAATGGTTGAAGGTTAAATCCCAATTTAACCTTGATCTTCCGAGAGGTGCTCTAATATTGATCACAGAGCTAAAGGAGGTTACGCAGGGTTGGGATAACGCAGTCAGACACCGTGTCTGACAGCTTTGATTTTGAAGCTGCAAACTGTGGTACATCAAGCAAGGTTGTCTGGACACTGGTAGTTGACATTTAATACAACAACACAGCAAAATTCCAACACAGCAAAATTCCGGACACACAGTTTGGTTTCTACCCGGGCCGTAGTACACTGCAACCCCTGTTCATCCTGCGGCACTTCGAGATGCAGCTCAGAAAGTACAAGGGGGATCATCACGATTGTACACTGCTTTCATCGACTTCAAGCAAGCTTATGATTCCATCCCAAGGAGCAAGCTGTGGGAACATTTACACAACTGTCAGATGCCAAACCACATTGTCTCTATCCTGAAAGACTTATACCATGAGGATGAGTACACGCTGCTGGATGGGGACAAGAGAGCAAATGTGCAGCCATCATTTGGGGTCAAACAAGGGTGCCCTCTCTCCCCCTTGCTGTTTTCAATTTACTTGAACGACATTGACTGTCTGGCTGAAGGGGTGCAGGGTGCGCTCACCGGTATTCCCAATTTCATGGTGACTCACTTACTGTTCGCTGATGACCTCTCTCTCATGTCCAATGACCATACCAACGTGCAGACCATGCTAAACAAATTGAGAGCCTATGCTGAAAGGAAATCGCTGACTGTCAACACATTGAAATCTGGGGTGATGTGCTTCAATTCCAGGTCTGATAATCTGCCCCCACTTTACTTTAATGGT
The DNA here is from genome assembly GCA_914767535.2 of Dunaliella primolecta. Classification (NCBI taxonomy): domain Eukaryota; kingdom Viridiplantae; phylum Chlorophyta; class Chlorophyceae; order Chlamydomonadales; family Dunaliellaceae; genus Dunaliella; species Dunaliella primolecta. Next base: position 12,612,554 of record OU611752.1, read on the forward strand.
ACGCAGCTCCCCTACACAGATACTTCCAAATATCTCGGCATGGTGTGTAACAAAACAATCAATCTGGATGTTGCGGCCGATGCAGCGTTGAGACCATTCACAGCTGGTACTCTCCGAGTCAAAAAGTTTGTTCAGGAGCACGACCTTGCCAACAGATTACACGCCCAGATTTGGCTCCTCAAGACGTATGCAATCCCTGCTGGCATGTATGCAAGTCAGATCTGGGCTACCCCTTACCTTCGGCAAGGCAAAGAGATGGACATTCCCATACAGAAGTGGCTACTAACAGTGCTTAAAAGAACTTTGGGGGTCAGGGACATTACTCCCTCTTGGTGCATCATGCGGGAATGTGGTCTGGAGCCCTTACAATTCAATTGGTTCCGGGCAGCAATGCGTCTCTACAACTCCTTGACACGATGCAACAGCTCCACAATGAAAAAGATTTTGCAGGCTGACATGCGGCTGAGCTCGAGATCTGATGATTGTTGGTCTTCCCATGTTCTATCAGCCATGGATGGTTTGCCACACTCCCATATTTTCAAACAGAAGCTGCTGAATTGTGAGCCCATTGATCTTAGTCCTTTTGTTGTAGATCTCAGGACCAGGCACCTACAATATTGGGAGCCTTTTTCCAACACACACCCTAGAGAGCGCAACAGTAAACGCTTAACTTATCACCAGTGGTATGCTCCTCCTACTAAAAGAGCCTTGGTTATGCATTCTCCTTATAGCCTCCCCAAATACATGTTCCTTGACCTCCCCCATGATGTCATTCGCAGCGTGGCTCGGTTTAGACTCCGCATTCACACCCTTCGCTATGAGACAGCAACTTGGAATCACAGCTCTTCCCCAAACTGTGACCTTTGTGAGGCTGATGATAATGTCCAGGATGAACAACATGTCCTCTTCCATTGCACACATCCCCAGGTGGTCTCTCTCCGCAGGAAATATGCTCCCTTGTTCTCACAGGCAGAATCTCATGATGTGTCTGCTTTTTTGAACCAGAACAACAATAAACTTCCTTATTTCCTTCATGAATTGATTGCCTTTTATGAGCAGGCTAGCAGTCGCACTCCTTGACTAAAGGCCTTATCCTTGTAAACCTTGTAGTGGACATTTGGAGCTGTCTGTGACAGCTGCAAACTGTGGTACATCAAGCAAGCCTTGTCTGGACACTGATAGGGGCTCATTGGTAGAAATCATGTGTGCATGCGCGCTGCTGCAAACTGTGGTACATCAAGCAAGCCTTGTCTGGACACTGAGAGTGGACCTTATGACTCTTCTATGTTGCACTTTGATTTTCAATATCGCACAACCGGTCTCTTCTTCTCCAGTTATCCTCTCCTTTACCCTGGTTTTTTAATTTACTGCTTACAGTTTTCGCCTCCATGTGCTGGAATGTACCAGCACCAGGCCTGTCAGCCCAACAGTGTGGCTGCCGGTCCTTTCTTTAAATCTGTGACAGCTTTGATTATTAAATGTAAGCAACACAGAAATTCAAGGCAATTCAGAATCAACGAGTATGGGAAAACCGATGTCCATGAGAAAGCATGACACACCCTCAAGGTAGGCTACCAGAGTACAAAGAAACCAAGTACAGCCTTTTTGATCTCTTCCCCTGTTGCTCTGGAACATTCTTTCGAAATGGGGTAGATTATTCACTTCAAAGATCAAAATGACTGCCAGGTAAATCTGGCAAGTATTTGAGGGTGGCAGGGAGGCAGTATCCGGCACAAAAGCTGTATTGTCTACCTTAAGGCATAAAAAACCTCCCAAGGGCACGGAAACAAGCGCATTCCCTTCAACAGAAGTAACCAAGCCCGTAGCAGGAACCTTCAAAGGCTTGGCAGACAGCAAGCGTGCAAAGCCTGGAGTAGCGCACTCATATCTGGAACTAGGAGGCAGTCTACTTTGTCACCAGAAAAGGAAAGCGAAGCTTAAATAGACGATGGGCAGCTCAGTGCTCCCACTCCATGTAGGAAGGTGAAGCATGAGTAACTTCTAATGTACATGACATAGATACCACATCCATCACTGAAAAGAAGTGTCACTCTATTCCTACCCAGTAATGCAACAGCACTCCAACACAAAGAACATTAGTGTTTACAATGCATATATGAAGTACTTGACATGATATTTGTGGGTCTAAATACAGTTTCAACAGGATGACGTTGATGTTGTTAAGCTACAGGAGCTACAGGGTAATGTTGAGAGAAGGTTATGCACTGTGCAACAGCTCTTGAGTAACAACTGGCAAAGTCCCTTACACTAAAAAAAAAAGAACACTCAGATTGTGTAGTCTGCGTGCATTAAGGAAAGGATCCAAAAGCGCTTAGCAAGAACAAGACCACCGCACGCTTACAGCAAAGGTGCTGAGGTCCCTTGAATGCGAGAGCAAGAAGTGAAATTATGCAAGCAAAGGAAAGCACTTCCCTCGTATTTGGGTTGGAAGCCCCCATGGCAAAAATAATGAAAAGCAGTATACACCCCAGAAAAAGGCGTCCACATCCCCTTTGTGCAAGGGCAATGAGTACGTAGGCAGTGAAAGCACTCCGGTCACATTGATTAGGGATTAGGGGACATTTTGGTGGAAAGCCTCCTCAACAGAGATTATGGAAATCAGTAGATGATCCGGACGTGCTTGCATCCCCACAGTTTAAGAACAAGAAACTTAGAAAGCCGCGTACAGCACTTTCCCCCAATGCTGTGAGGGATAAGGGGCAACATGGGCTGGAAATTCACAAGCCAGAGATGGAGGACAGAAGGAAGCTTGCGTCTCCTCCACCCATTATATACGTTTCAATGCATGGTGATCCAAGGCATGCACGGCTCTCTCAGAGCAGGCAACACCAACGCAGCTCACCTTTTATTTTAAAGCTCTGCCCAAGCATTGACTCGGCAGCGTGTGTCAAACAAGGTTGCCTACACTCTGGTAAAGATGCAAATGCATGGCCGTGCCTGTACGTGCTCACCACACCTGCGCTCCTGCACGTCCCTTGCAAATGTCACTTCAGCATCTACGAATAGTGCTATGGATTTGGTGTGCCCAAATGGGGCAACCTGCTGTCTTATTCGTTACTATCAACATCCAAGTTTGCATCAGAGGGCGCACTAAACAGCTTATTGTGAAAGGAGGAAAGAACACTTCCTTGCCTGCTGATGATGAGTAGCTTGCTGCTGCTAGGGTCCATCCCCATCTCCTTTTCTCCTGCGTGCTCCCGGCATCCCTCCTCCTTGAACTTGACCCTTTTGCTGCCGACACCCTCTCCCAGGTGGGCATCCGTGGGTGCGCTGAACAGCTTGTTGTGAAAGGAGGAAACAAGGCTTCCTTGCCTGTTTACAACATGCAGCCTGCTGCTGCCGGGGTCCACCGCCATTTCCTTTCCCCCTATGCACTCCAGGCTTTCCTCCTCGTTCCATGTGACCCTTTTGCTTCCATCATCACCCAGGTCGGCATCTGAAGGTGCGCTGAACAGTTTGCGGTGAAAGGCGGAGATGGCGCTCTTCTGCCTACCCAAGACCTGAAAGCTTTTGCTGCAAGGGTCCTGCTCTTCTGGACCTGCACGTTCCAAATTGACCTCCTCCTTTCTGGAGCTCCTTGCTGCTCGCATGGCCTTGACATGTCGCATAACGTAGCCAGTCAGGGCAATGAAGCAGATGGCTGCGTGCATGATGAATCTGCGTTGTGTTGGATGTGTTGAAAAAGGAAGCCTGTCAGGGCAATGGGGTAGGTGGCTGCATGCGCAATTGAGGACACACTGCTCATTATTTCGTGGGCTTGCATGTGTGTGTGTATATGTGTGTGAGGGGGTGGTTAGTGGTAGGGGGGAGGGAGGTAAGAAGGTCTGTATGGGCCGCAAGTGTGAAAGAAGGTGAAGCAGTATGCTCATTTGAGCCTCCAAACAAAATCATTGACAAAGGATTTCCCAGAGTCTTAGAGTGGCTGGGTCCCCTCTGATTGCAGTCAACGCAATCCCTAAGTCTTGTACCACTTTTTGCGTGCTGAAGGCCTGGTTGATTGAAGCCAAGAACACAATTCCAAAGGCAACAACCCATGGAAACAAACATACGGAAAGCCGGCATGCTTACTAGCATGCAACATGAGGAACATTGGTACACACACATTCTCCCAGACTTTCAGGCTGTCACAACAATTTTCCAACACTTTAGAATGCTGAGAACCTGATCATTCAGGGCAAAAAACAGCATGCAGATGACAGGATGCTATTAAGGTACAGTGAAATTACAGTTGAATAATGCTGAAGAAGACACAGTAACATTTTGATTTAATAGTGCTGAAGACGCACACTATGCCTGCATGATTACATGACCCAAAGGGACCGAGATAAGCAGGGCGCAGCAATTCTGTCAAGCACAACCTTGTGAAAATGAAAGGCAGCAACTAGAGCCACATTGACTGAGGATCATCCACCATAAGGTAAGGAAGCCATAAGGACAGGCTTACAAGACCATTTTTCCTTCCTGGAAACGGAGAAAGAAGGGTCAATTGGGGTAAGGAACCATGCCAAAACTTACAGTCCGCCCACAGAATGGAGTGACAACGCAGGATCTTCAGTGCCGTCCCCATTTGGGTTCGACTTTCCAACGCATTCAGGCGGAATCCTTGTGTATCGCTCCCTGCACGGACACAGGGAAGAGGATTAGGAACAACATAAAATAAGGACTAACTCACTCTTGTGGACCCGTAGGCCCAGCCAGAATTCTCTGCATAGAAGTAGAGAAGGAGTTTGGAACAATCATTTCTCCAAAGCAAAGTTTTCGCAAGTTAAGTGACACTGTGTACATGCAGCAGGTCTTCTGCTTTGCATACCTTGCCTGTGTTGCACTACAACAATGAATGCCGTCGCATCCAGCAGTGCATTGTACTAGCAATTTATCTCACACCTGCTTTGATGGTTGGTGTAATTGTTTCCTGGGAACACCCCTAAAACTGGTCTGGCACCTCTTGTATGTGTGCACCAGCACACAGCGGAGAACACAGAAAACAAGGACCAATTGACAGACAAAACATTAGCTCTTTCTTTTGGAAAGGACAGGTAGTGACAGATACAACATAAAGCACACTTCATCAGCAGTTCATGTTTTCTGATGTGCCACATTGCAAATACTTCACTATTCTCAAGCCTTGCCAGCAATTTGGCAGAGCCAGATACACTTGTCGTTAAAAATCAAATGAAACAGACTTGCCAGTGCTCATGCGCGCGCACACACATACAACGTGATAAACATACAAACATCATAAAAATGGCAGCACAAGTACAGGATGCGGAACGTACCAAATATCATCCATCAGGCCTTCTTCACGGATGGCCTGTAGTAAGACGTCCACAGTGCGTAGGACAAAGGTGCCACAGTTACTGGTGTCCGCAGCAAATGCTCCAGCCATCCACCGGAAGTTCAGCGGGCTGCAGGCAGCATTCAGGAGTGTACGTGTGTGTGTGTGTGTGTGTGTGTGTTGCTCCGCCAACAATTAAGAATCAGGGAGATGCGGGCTGCAGCAGGTGATTGTGCGTGTGACCATGCTCAAGGTACAAGCATAAAAAGGAAGGAGGCCAGGCAGATACATGAAAGGAAAGGGTTGCTAGAAAGCAGGGATGTTCAGTTAAAAGGTTTGAGACTGTGATGAAATGTACGAAATGCTAAGGCAACTAAGCACAAGGTTTGTTAAAAAGAAAAACATAACTTTTTCCATGTGTTGGAGCTTGCCATAGACGTAAGCATGTGCACATACTTGCTCATGCGCTTTTGCATGTGGGTGTAAGGGTCTAAGTGGTAAAGAAGCGGTTCCCTATATAGTGTGTGCGTTTGTGTGTGTGTGTGTGTGTGTGTGTGTGTGTGTGTGTGTGTGTATGTGTGTGTGCCTGTGCGTGATGTGTATGTGTGTGTATGTGTGTGTGTGTGTGCGCGCACGCGTGCATGATGTGTGTGTGTGTATGTGTCTGTGTGTGTGTGTGTGTATGCGTGTGCGTGTGTATGTGTGCGTGTGTGTGCTTGCGTGCGTGCTTGCGCACTTTTGCATGTGGGCAAGCACAGGTTCCACATTTCAGAGTTATAACCAGAGTTATGAAGGTTGATAGATCAGGAGATTTTTGTGCATGCCTTGGAAATACGCTGTGGTCTCTGACAATCTGGGCTACTCAGCTATGGAGCAGACCTGGAAAAAACTATCCTCTCCTCTCCTCTCCTCTGACAATCTGGGCTACTCAGCTATGGAGCAGACCTGGAAAGACTTACCTTCCCACAATCCGCATATCGCACTTCGTGTTAACTGCATACAAGTGTGCATGAAAAGTAGAAGTTGGAAATCAGTGCAGTTATCTGACGAGACGCGCCTGCTCGCGCAGCTTGCCTTGTACCTCCTTATTGCATATGCTTGCACTACATTCCTGCTTCATTACCAAGCTTGCTTACATGACGGCAAGTACAGGAGGTGCTTTTTCCATTCCTACAAGTGGTGCCTCTTACCGAGCTTAAATTTCTCGGAGTGCTTCAGCATGGGACTTCCCTTGGGAGCACCACTAATGAGGCTGTATTCCCCTATATTGGGGGGGGGGGAGCTGCATAGACCACGCTTTTGTGCAGTGTTTAATTGTCAGGGGAAGTCGAGCGTGTGGGAGGGGAGGGAAGGGTGTTCCGAGCAATGTGCACTAGTGGCTATTTGGACTGGTGCCGTCAGTGATGGTTTGAATGCTGCTCTTTTGGACTTAGTCTTAGGGAGTCTTAGCCGCTCCCTCCGCATCCGAGGACGCAGCCACCTTTGCATTATTTAAGTGTTAAAGTGTATCCATAAGATTACAAGAGCACATGGTGCGAGCGGGGTCAAGCATCTCATTTGCTATGGCGCTTGTGAGTAGGGATCGGCGTTTGCTTATAGCGCTGTATATAGCATAGCGCTATATAACGCTATATAGCGCTATAAGTTTTTTCAGATATAGCGAGTGCTAAAATTGAGTACGGCCAAAATCACCATCGGCCCGTCCGCAGCACTTCAATTTTCGTCGCATACCAGGAGAATGACCTTCATTTAAGGCTAACGTGCACAAAGGAGAGCCGTTGGGGGAGATGCAGGGCCTGGCAAAGCCCTGGACTTAGAGGCCACAGCCACACATGTGTGTACACACACACACATACACACACATACATACACACATACACACACACGCATACTTATGTGTATGTCGCACACACATATACCCACACACAGGCAGGCACACACGCGCAGGCAGCATGTGCTGTAGCATGCACATTCACAAGAGCGTGCTTATGCGTGACAGACAAGTATGCATGCGCAAATGTACGCATGTGCATGCAAGTGCATGAACACATGCAGGCACGCACACATGCACCCACACACACACACACACACACACACACACACACACACACACACACGCAAAGGCAAGCAGGCACGCAAGGACCCAGGCAGGCACACATTGGCGCGCACACATGCTTTAAACACGCAGGCACGCATACGCAAACAAGCGCGCACACACCCACACACAGGCAGGCGCACACACACACACACACACAGGCAGGCAGGCAGGCAGTCACACACAGGCAGGCAGGCACACACACGCAGAGAGGCAGGCAGGCAGGCAGGCACACACAGGCGCGCACACGTGCATTGATACATGCAGGCGCGCACACATACAGGCGTGCACACACACAGGCACGCACACATATTGGCAACACACACAAGCTATCATGGCCTGTCTTGTATAAGATAAGGGAAGGGCCAATGGGGATAGCCTTTGCATGAGGGGGTGGGCAACTAAGGGTACACCTACAGTGCAGTAGGTCATTTGGCCTGAGCAGGTATAGCGCTATATTATGGCCTGATGACGGCCAGAGCTCAACAGCTTTGCTTTTTGACTTTCGCTTTTTGCAAGGGAGCATTGTGCACGGTGCCCCACCAGCCTGCCGAGTCTAATGCCGAAATTCGATTCGTGAAGGGTAGTTCTGGCGACATATAGCAATTTCATATAGCGCAATATAGCGCTATATCGCTATATAACGCTATATCGCGCTATGGGTAGGGCTCAAATAGCGCTATACGCCGATCCCTACTTGTGAGGCTACAGAGGGCTTACTTAGCAGTTTAAATGGCAGGGGAAACTTTGAACAGGACCTTGATACCTAGATGCCTTGTTACCTGCGCGGCTAGTAATTAACATTCACCAGCATTCTTGGGAATTTGCTTAAAGCTGCAGTATTTGTCCAATTAATTCAATCTCAGAGTCCACATCTTGCAGGCTTACCATGCCTTCGGTGGCACAAAGCTAGAGGACTGTCTAACTGCGCCTTTATGTACCCAAGGTACCTAAAAATCCGATCCTGTAACAGCCAGCTCTCCATGCAAGCATAGCTGAAGTGGTCCCTGCTTTCTCTTTGTGCGATGTTTGTTTCCCCTCTTCCCATGTGCGCTGGCACCAGCTGCATGTTCAGCTGTCATGCTCAAGGCTGGAAGAGCAGGGCCAGGCACATCAAGTTCTTGTTCCATATCAACACTCCAGCAATGTTCAGGTAATACCATAAGAAACTGTGCCAACGTCACGAGCTATTTAGCTGGGCTTATGTTCAGGGCTGATCAGTTAGAAAACTTAGAACCGTTCACAAACTCTAACTTTTTTGAACTGTTGGCAAACCTTGAGTTACCAGTCCGTCAAATGTTAAGCTTTCTGCAAAAAAAGGACCCCCCTGACACCCCCTTGACGCCCCACTGACGTGCCCTTGTCCTTCCCCATCACCAATTGTGCAAGGGGGGGGCCAAGGGGGAGAGGTGGGAGGGGAGGTTGGGGGCAAGATGGAAGCCCCCTTCCTTCCCCTTGCTACAGATGAACGGTGTTTGGACAGTGCTTTTTAACAGTTCATTAAACCTTAAACTTTGTCAAACTGTTGGCAAACTTATCTTGCCAAACTAGCGAGCTGATCAACCCTCATGATGGATCATTTCTATGGCAACACACCAGCAATGTTCAGTCAAAGCCATGAGGTATTATGCTGACATCATGAGCTATGAGCTGGGCTCACAATGGTCCATAATGGACCTAACTCACCAGCTATGTCAAGCTGGTTTGCATACCTGGGTGAACACTGTCAATCTCACTAGTTTACTAACTTAAGCTTGGCTTGCTCATCAGGGTGGAAACACTGCCAACGTCATTCAATAACTATGTTGAGTTGGGTATTTGAATCCCCCGCCAGAGTGGCCATAAGTGCAGCCACACTCACCTGCAATGTTGAGCTGGGCGTCTGAATACCCCAGCAGGGCGGCTCCACATTTACCCTCACGCACAGCGGGAAACGCCTGCAGGCAAAACACATCATTCTGTGAATCATGCTGCCCACTAGTGCATTTTTAGGCAGATGTGCATGACAGCATTGAACTTCACGATGGGGAATGACAAGGTAGGTTTACTTGCACCCAGCAAGATAAGGTGCTTGTGCAATGCAATTGGCAGGGAATAAGCAGGCACACACATTATATATGCGCATCATGTGTCAGGAATATGCTCTGTTACTAAGCTGCGAAAACCCAAAAACACGACATTTGCATGTTGCCCAGCCCCCAAAATGAGTTTCATGGGTGCCATCTTCATGCTTTGCAGGCCACACTAGAAAAAAAGCACATGCGGTCTTGCAAGTCACCATGTTTGTTAAACTGGCAGTGCTTGCAGTACAGCCATGTCTATAAGCCAACGTCTATAAGCCATGCTGTTAACAGCTAGTTCAAAGGGGAGCTCACCTAATGCCCTGTGTCAAAGATTGAATGTTTGCTAAGAGCTTGGTGACCTGGAAAAGGAACATTCTGCAGCACACCTCCCCAATGGTCTTGATGGGCACCACATACAGCCCTGGCGCTTGGTTTCTGATGAAGTTGACCACCGCAGGCACACTAACAACGGCGCACGCAGCTTGGTTGCTTCGCGTTAGATCGTCAAGGCTGCGCGCATTTGCAGCACGACACAGAGAATATGCTTTTCAAAGCAACAGAGCCGCATCAGGAATACTGATCCAGCCTGTGTGTGTAGCTTGGTTGCTCTTCAGAGGGTCTTCAAGGCAGCACAATTCTGCTGCAACATGGCAGTGCATGCAATGAATTTGCTGTGCAAAAACAACAGCCAAAGCAGGCCTCCTAATGAGGGCATACACAGCTTTAACACTGTACGCGTACTTGCGTAGTTTTGCAAATACGTGTGCGGTATTGAACATAGAAATGTATTTTTTAACCAATGTGTATCAGATATTTCATGCTGCGCGTGCGCAACGTAGGAAGGCACACAATGATCCATGAATCCTTGAGAAAGACTCTGTCACTTTGCATCACAAACTTGGTGCTGCGCATGTGCAGCATGGCGATGCATGCAACAGCTCATAAGCCACTGCAAGCCCAGAGAAAGGGGGCGGGTGGTCGGTCCACCCTCTGTCATTTCATGTGCACCTGTCTGAGTCAACGCAGCACTGTATGCAGTGCAATACATGGACGCATCTTTATTAAAAACAGACTTACAAGTACAGAGTAGGAGCTAGTTGCTTTTGACCTGCAACTTCCCTGCGAAACATGCATTAATCATCCACTGTATGCCTGCAGAGGCGCCTTTCCAACAAGTACAACAATTTAAAGCAGATATACCGTACCGATTTGTCTTCATCCCGCAAAAATAAGTTTTTAAGGGGTGAGGGATGACTGTGTGCACCCCAGAAAATAATTATTTTGAGAATCGTGGGAAAGATTGTGAAAAATAAACATCTTTAGAGAGTTTGAACATATGAGCGAGCAGGAAGGCCCCCAAGACCTGTCGACAGCTGGGTAAGGACGGCCGCAACTCATCACTCATCAGCAGTAGCAGGAGGAACAGCAGGACAAAGTTCCAGGCCTGGTGTCCTAGGAGAAGCTTGCATGCGCAGCATGCTGTGCAGCGTGCAGATGTAGCTCAGCACTTCTAGGAGGAGGAGAAGGGCAAGCGCAGGCATGGGCACCTTATTGTTGAGCTGCAAGGTTACTTTTCTCATCGAGCAGCGTGCAGATACAACATGCAAGATTTGGGATGGCAATCACTTGCAAGTACTTGATGGCAATCATTTGCAACTCCAGTTGGTTTGATGCACACGATGCACACAGACATTGAAATATTATGGCTTTTTATTTGAACTACCTCCGGTGACAGCTTTGGCAAGTTTTTCTTATTCCCCATGCATGTGCTTAACATTCAAAGCAGGTAACATTCAAAAACATTCAAAAAGGGGAAGTTTGCAGGCAAGAAAGGACTATTTGCCCCTGCGGGAACGCACGGGATACTGCAAAGTAAAGTTATTAAGGGCTGCGGGATTGGGGCAAGATTCAGAAAACAATTACTTTTTTCATGGGTGCAAGGTGATAACCTGTTGACACGGTGATATATTTTGTATGCACGTGCTCATGACCATTTTAAACCCTGGGTGATCCAAAAATATCTGTAAAAGCAGCCTTGCGCCTTTCCAACCTGAGCAGGAAGCCTGCATTTAAGTATTGATTCCCCCAGAAGTTGCGCTCATGCAGTGACACTTTGCTCTTTTAAAACAAAGAGCGTAGGATGGGCTGCAACACTCTAGCAAGAGCCACTGTCAATGACACTGAGAGTGTACTCTGCCTGCCAAGCTTTTGATCTTCCTTTTTACACGCACACATTTACTCAGGAACTCACTTGTTAATACTGGATACAGCCTGCAGCTCTATGAACAGGAACGTGGTCAGTTGGGCAGTGTACGCCTGCAAAGTGCAACAAAGCAGTGCTAAGTGTATCAATTGGTGCCTGCAGTCGGCGATAACAAGTGTGACAAGTGATAAGAAAAAAAGGAGCCGGTAGGCAGTGGGTACCTGTAGTCAGCAATAACAAGTGCGAGAAGCATGACAAAGCAGTGAAGCCGTGGACCAGTTGGTGCCTGCAGTGAAGCAGTGGGTGCACAAAGCGGCACTCACTCACTCGACCGCGCACGCGCGCGCACACGCGCACACTGTGTGCATATATAAAGCGGGCAGTGTGAGATTGGAGATTACGCAAAGCTCAATGATTAGGAAAATGGTCAGCTGAACAGTGTAAGCCCACGTCTCTTCCCTACTTGATCCAGGATCAATGCACAGTTTGTTGTCATCCGCACACTCACTTCTCTTTTGCTTTTCAGTTCCTTTGCTGGAACTCTCAGGTGTTGAGTGCAGTTACCTTCCCAGCCAACAAGCTCCGCATAACGCATCAATGACAGAGCTTGCGCCCTTCCCAGAGGCCAGGCGCATTTTCTGTGAAGTTTGGCGGGTGTTCTGGGATCTGGAGCACAAAATAGACACCTACCGCAACAAGGACGATGCACACGCCCGTCCAGGACATCAAATATATCTTGGACATCCAGTTTCCGGGGCTCCTGTACAGCTCTTGCACAGTGAAGAGCATCCATCCCTACGCAGGCATGTGTTCCAACGAGAGATCATAAACAAAAAGAAACCCTATTAGGAAAACTTAGCTCCAATTGCTCGAGCGAACGAACCATAAGAGACATGAGAATCATAGCAGCATTTGCATGCCCACCGCCCCCTCCTAACACACATGAGCACAATGCACGCGGGATCACAGACTCTACACGCCGCAAGGCGACGCGCGCGCACGCACGCACACACACACACACACACACACGCAGAGACACACACACACACACACACACAAACATGAATAAGCAGACAGGGGCGTGAAGATGCATCTTTGCGATGTATGGAGAAGGCACACCCTGCTGATTCCCTTACCCATGCCAACCCTTTTACTGGAACTACCTGATAGAACATGGTATTTATCCCATTGAAAACCCCCTTGATGATGTTCCAGTCAGACTGTCCATCCTTGGCCACCCGTCCACCAGCTTCTGCAGTCGCTGGCTCAAGTTTAGGGTCCACAATGTACTGCACCACAGCAGGGTCGAGGAATGAGAGCAATTGTAAGCTAGTGATTGTTGTCCCCATGGCTGCATCCCTCCCCGCCCCACTTAGGCAAATGGAGACCAAAAATTTTGGAACTGCTTAACTTGCCCAGCCTGTCATCATAGGGCCTAAGGGTGCGTTCTGTTTGGGCATTTTGCTTTATTTCCTGTTTTTGGGGGGTTCAGCTGCGAGGACAACCTGATCCGCCGCTTTAAAATTACACTGTGCCACAATGGTAAGCACGTCGGCACCCTGTAGGCCCAAACTGAGGTCAAGCAGTGTGCTTTGCCTAAGCTCCAGGCACAAGGGCATGTTGCAGCATGCGTGCAGGGTGCTATCATGTTATTCATCACAGGCATCAAACAGTTATATATGAATCAGTGCACAAGTCATTTCATTTTTCTGACACAAGACAATAAGTTATACTTCTTCCCATGCTGAAGTGATGCACATAAGCATAAGCATGCATATAAATATTTCAGATACAAAAGGCCAAATTTTGTTTTAAAACGCGCTGCTTTGAAGTTTGTGCTCGAACTCCGGCAGGGCATGTGAAAGCTGCTTTTCCGCGCACCAGGAAGACTGCGGAGAAAAGAATGCCAAAAAGGAGGACCAGCCAAAGGTCCCGTGAGAAAGGGGCCAGGAAGGCTGCAATAAAAGGGACCAACACAAGAGCAAGGTACAGGATTCCAGTAAGCACCATTTGAGGACAAATTTTGCAGTAAAAGGCAAGGTCAAGTGCTTGCAAGTTCTCATACATAGTTGAGCCAACACGGTCGCTTTGCAGCACAAAGCAATGAAGACAGGCAGGGTTTATTCTGTGCAGCATCATGTCAATTACTGACATGTTTGCGCGAGTGATGCAATTGCTTCCACATCTAGCCAACATGGTCAATCTTGTTTTTACTATCTCAATTTTAGAGCAGGCAGGGACAGGGTCAGGTAGGTGGACGTTTGTTGGACATCAGTCAGCCATGGGTAAGAATGCCATTCACTCACTCCAAAACTGTTTGCTGAAAGGTGGACGGGTTGGCCTTGGTACACGTGTGGACAGAATCGCACTGGTCTCCACTGTTGGCGTGGTAAATTCAATGCTCCTGCTCTTCCTAGGAGCTGTCTCACCCCACCTTCAGAGGAGGATGCAGAGGGAGAAGGGTACAAAATTAGCAGATGGAGCAATTTTGATCTGAGCGACCTTGCAGCACTGCAGTACCTGTGACTCAGCAGCTGTTTGGAAGGTAACCCGCTCATCAAGTGCAAAAGTGAGCAAGAAGAATGTTCAGAAGAAGTCATCCTCGCAAATGCTACCATTCTCTGCTGCTGCTTGCCTCCCCTGCTGCCGCATGCAAGCAGGCAACGCTGCCCCAGGCTAATAGCTGCTGATAAACTGCTGCGGTGCAATCCTGCTCCAGTGTTGTTATCAGTGGCGACGCGTCGCTTTTGGTGGCAATTCACGTATTAAAAGGTGCTACTCAGCTAGACCCTATGTCGCTCCCAGCGACACAAGCTTAAAGGTTTTGAGCACCCTGTGTCGCTTTGAAAATTATATTATTCTAATTGTTATGATGCCTGGCCGTGGCACACTGCACTCTTTGTGGGGACGAGGGCGGGGCCGCTCTCAACCTGCTCGGGGACAGCCAGCCCCGGAGCAGCCTGGTCCTCCCCCTCCCCCAGTCCTGCCTGCCCCCTTTGCCCAGCCATTGGCATCTGCAGAGGCCAGTGCAGCTGTGGCTGAACCTACAAGCAGGGGCAATGACAGGGGAAATGAAAGCAGCAGCAGCAGCAGCAGCAGCAGCAGCAGCAGCGAGGGGGATAAGGGGTGGCGTTGCAAGCAACGCGGAAAATTGGCGAAGCCCGCGCGTGCGTGCATGCATGTATGGGTGCATGCGTGTGTATATGTGTGTGCGTGTGTGTGTATGTGTGTGTATGCGTGCGTGTGTGTGTGTGCGTGCGCGCATGTGCATGCCAGCAAGCTGCACCACTGCACCAAGAAGCACTCCAGCAGGATTCCAGAAACAATTCAGCCGCACTCCAGCTGCAGCCAGGCCGGGTAACCTTTTTGCTGCTCCTTTGGCTGCCGTTAACCAGCTTGCTGGTCATTCCATCGTCACCAAATGGTCACACTATTTAGGGAGCATTTCCAATTAAAATGAAAAGTGCAGTCGTCCTATTAAATCTGACCTTCCGCCAAAGACCGAGACCCGTAATTAATGCTTTTTAGACGCAGCACAGCACGGATTAACTGGAGTTACAGACGTAACAGCGAGCACAACGAACTTTTTTCCTGGCCCTCCCCAAACGTGCGCTCTTGCTGGTGCAGCGGCGATGTAGCAGCATAGCCAATGGAGGGGGGAGGAGCTGCTGAGGTGCCCTGGATGACGCTCTTGAGCTTGGTCAAACCCTCGTTTGGGCCACTGGGTGCCCTGTTCTCAAATGATCATAGGACTGATTTAATGTTTTAATTATCGACAACCCTATCTCCATGGAACAGCTGAGGGTGACCCGCCAAGTTTCTAGGAATTTTTGGCCAGTGCTCAGCACTGCGTGCCCAGGAGCTTTCCAAACTCTGGCAACCTTCCTAACGAGTTTATTTGTTGGGGCATCCCAAATCTCAGAGCCTGAGGTGGTGTGAGTGGGCCACAGTGGCCTGGTGTGAGCAGAGGTGGGAAATTCCTAAACCATAGGGCTTGCCCCCTGAGGCAACGCCCTTCGGGCGTCGCCTCTGAATGGGGGCTTTGCCAAAAAGTTAGCAAAGCAGCACAGGAAGCTCCCTGTGTCAAGTTATGTTCCATAAGCAGAGTTGGGCGACTTTGAGGAGGCCCCAGCATGCCGGGCTGGCTTGTGTGCATGGCATGCAGCTGGGCCATGCATAGGGAGGGGAAGGTTAGAGCGCACAAAGCAGGTTCTATAACTCTCACATAGGCACCAAGGACTGTAACTTGCTGCAAGGCAGCATCAGCATCAGCAGCAGGCCCCTTTTTGTCCTCGTGCAGTTAACAAGAAGGCAGTGACGTATCATAAGTGGTGTGGGAATTCTGAGAGTGGTCCCAGAGGTGCTCCTTTTTGTATCCCCTCGTATCTGTTCAAGGATTTGGACAAGCATGTTTTGAGAAACATTAGCAGATATAGATTGCGTGCTCATCACTTGAGAGTGGAGTCTTGTAAATGGCTTGGGGGTTCAAGTATCTGTGATAAGTGTGAGTGTGGGGAAGTCCAGGATGAAAAACATGTGCTTTTCTTTTGCAAATGTACTGAGGTGCGTGAGCTACGCACGAGATACAAGGACCTTTTTGAGGAGATGTTTAAGACTTTGCGTGTGTTTGCTCCGCCTTCAAACGCTGACTTTATTCCATTCTTGGCTTGCCATCATACTATCACTGATTCTGAGATCAATGCTTTCCTAAATCAAGACTCATACAGACTTCTTAGATTTGTGTCAGATTTAGTCTCAATTTTTGATACTGGTTGAGCTTGTTTCACCAGCTGCCATCAGCCAGAGTCTCGGGCTGTAGGCCACCATTGTAAACCCCATTGTAAACCCCATTGCAGGCCCCTAAGCACCCAGGCTATCATCGCGGAAGCCAACTAACCCTCATAAGCAGAATGTGGCACGATGGGAGCAGCATAAGCAGCAGCAGCAGCAGCAGCAGGAGGCAACAGCACAGCAAGGCAGCATTTGTGTCCAGCTTCAAGCTGCTGGCATGGAGCGAGTGCGTCAGAAGCTCATGCAATTTGCAATGGTCGCGCACCTCCTGCATCCCATGCTTGCAAACAAGCAGCTGCTGGAGCTGCACCACTTCCTGTATGATATGCAGCTGACAAGTACCATGGCAGAGCACTTGTGCTTGATCCTGGCAGTCCAGCACATGTTCAGCTTCGCATATTTCCCCAACATCTCAGCTTTGCTGCAGTAGTTTGCTGCAGAGTGCGCTGACTTGCAGCAGTGCTTAGGCAGCCTCAGCAGCCACGGCAGCCTGTTGTGATTCAGATTGACTCTGATGGCTAGCTCACTTTTAATGTACTTGTGAAAACAGACGTGAAACTGGGCATGCTTTGCGCAGCTTTTGCGTGCTGAACATTTTGGCTGGTGTGGATTGCCAATTCAAAATGACAAAGAAATCGGGTTACTTTAACAGAGTTTAAATTCAATGATTGATTATTGCCACAATGTTGGCCCAGCCAAAACTGTGACAAATTGTGTCTTAGGTGTGCTACACCCCAATTCCGCTCAGACCCCCTTGTGTAGCAGTTCGAGGCAAAAGTAAGTAGTAAAGTAGCAGTTCGAGGCAAAAGCTACACCCCAAAAATCACTAATAACAACACTGTCCATCTCCCTCCATAGCTCCCTCTGCAGCTCCCTGAGAGGGAGCGTGTCCTTCAGTGCAGCGCATCCGTCTCTTCAGTGTGGTCCTCATCTGTTTCCCCATCAAGTAATGGTAACAATCATGAAAGGAAGTGCCTTTTTTGGTGATACGTTTGACAGGAAATGTTTTCCGCACACTCCTCGTTCTTTACTGCTTGCGGGGGTTCCTTCGCACCTCTGTGGCCAAGTCTGGGAGAAGGGCATACCCGACTTAAAAAGCCAAATCCCCCCCCTCCGATCGGACTCATATATTGATAGCTATTGAGCTCGGGATTCAGATTTCAATTTCGATATGAATGACACGTGCCATCTATAACTCATGCTTTCCGACACCTCCTGCCTGTATAGACAGTTGTTCTCTTCTTTCTTGCACCTACCAAGTGCACATCATATCCAGTTCGCGCCCTACACCAAACAGGATGGAGTCGTAGGTCTCCCCCTGCATGCATATGAAGCAAGTCAAGCAGCATGCAAAAAATTAATGCACCCAGATACATAGTATGGTTGTATTTTTCAGCTGGCACTGGAAATGCCTTTGCTGAGGAAGATAATCCTAACAAGGGGGCACCCTGTTTCCAGAAGTTTTGGATGTTGATGACTTTTTGGAAGGATTGTCTGATTCTCAGCCGCTCCCTTCGCATCCGGTCATGGTCAGGCAGTGCTTGCATATTTTGAGTGCCTATAGTATAGAGTGTGCTATAACTTGCCTTATGCTATAGCTAATTGATAGTGTTCTACAATGTAGTGTGCGTACAAGATGCTCTTGGACTTGATGATGTACTCTATCACAACGTGCAACGATGGAGGTATCTGCATTCAAAAGAAGGTTGCAGTACCCTGACACGCTGCAGGTGCAATCTCACCTCTGGTGGGTCATCAAGCTTGACGACATCAAATTCAAACTCGCCCCTTTTGGCCACCTGAGAGAAGGATAGGACAGGGGAGGGTACACGGAAGCAAAGGCAACTCTAATTCATACTGCACATGGTCGCATGGGCTTCTTGCAGGCACAACACCATGCTTCAGAAAGGGTGAGGATGCTGGAGGAGCTGCCAGTGCAAAAGCTGGTGACCATCCGTGTGTGTGTGTGTGTGTGTGTGTGTGTGTGTTTCAGGCTGCGCACACACCTCAGCAAACAGCTCCATATCGTACCCTGTAATGGAGCAAGGGGTGAAAACAAAAAAACATGTCAGTATGTGACCGGTGCGAATATGTTTGAGTATGGGAGCGACAAAAATGTGAGTGCACGCAGGAATTGGAACTTGCTCATGTAGCTAAGAAGCAATCGCTCTAATTCCCCTCGCAGTCCATCTAAGAATGTGTAATGCTGGTCTGTAAGCCATAAAATCCCATGATAAAATCCTCATCAGTTATAACTAATTAGGGACTTTTAGGAACAACCAACCCCTGTGTCAGTTGAACTCCTCATGTCTGCAAGCTGAGCAAAGCCTGCTGATAGAAAGCAGGCAGGGACTCCAGCCTGACCAGACAACTTAAGGTGGTGACCACTGGCGAGCACTTTCACAGTTGGCTGAAAAATGCTACATGCCTCCTTGCTCTGTTTGTTGCCTCGTGCAGCTTTGCATCATGGATTTGCTCATTCTGTTGAAAACCCTCCTCACTACTTTTGTTGACTTGTCCAGTGCAACTTGAAGTCTGTGCAGCTTGCTTGCACCCTTTTGTTTCTGTGCTCCAATCACTGGGGAACAAGCACTCACCACCCCAAGCCCCAGTGCTTTCGTCATAAATGCTATACGGGGGATACACCTGCGTCCGCAGAGGAAAGCAGCTGAACGTCTCGTACTTACAAGCTCGGATCAAATTTGCCCAGAGAACAATGGAAAAGTACTTCCTTGAGCCTGCCAGCTTATTGCTCTGCTCTGCTCTACAACAAAACAGCTCACCAGTGCGCCACATCTGATGCGCTTCCCTTTCAACCCTAGTTTCGTGTCGTTGCCGTAATGTGCAGCTTCCACAGGACACCTGTGTGCAACGCAAGGGAGGACTACATGGGTTATCCGGGTGTGGTGCAGCAGGCTACACAATGCCACGTGGCTCAGCACACGCACATGCTTGCAAGCGTGTGACCACAAGGGACCAGTAGGGCAAGCGCACAGTACAAAAGTAACTGAACCATGTCCCATTTAGCTGTGATTCTTATCTTGGAATACTTGCAGGAGGTGCTAGCAGACAGCCTTAAATAGTGGGAATGCAGGCATGACTTAGCACACGCGCTGCAGGTCAGGACCTCCCCGTGCAGCAGCAATGGCTTCACTGACCAATCGGTCTTAGCCGCCCAGCAGATCGTCACCAACGAGAGCAAGAGCTCTCGCCGCATTCCTATTCCCCCCAACAGGTGACGAAATTGGTGCTTGACAAGGTTAAGTTCAACTAGCCATCATCTTCTTGAATTAAATTGGCATTCTGAGTTCGGAAAGCACCAAGCAAGTCAATTGCGCGTGTTGTAGCATTACCGAATATTGGGTTAGGAATCAGCATGCTTCCTAGCCTAGCTCCAAAAAAGTTTAGTTCCTCCTCCATCAAGCTTCCCATGAAAAAGAAAAAGGACTACTAGGCAGAGGAAACTCTCCCTACATTAACTAAGTAACTAATTGGCTCAGAGAACCGTGAGTCCCCTCCACCACAAAGTTTAAGAACAAGAGGTGTTGATGGGGGTCTGGAGGGTTACTGGAAGGGTTACTGGAAGCATCTGGCTCCAGGACCTAACTGTGAGAAGTATTCGGATTTTCAATAGCACGCCTAGTGGTAACAAGCCTGTTGGCATACATGACAGAATGGGCATGGAGTTTGCGAGCGAGTTTATTGGCGCGTTGGTGGTCAAGTCCCAGCTTTTTAAACTGGTAAGGGTGTTCATTATAATAAGTCCCACCAACACCCAGGAGGATGGTATGTCATGTCATGTCACAGCTTTTCCACTTATAATCTTGCATAGATCTGCATGCTGCCGCTGTGCCGCCTCAAATTGTTGCCCAGGCCTAGTATCATAACAAAATTTGATATTTCTCAAGTACACGTGCCGCTGGTTCACACTCAGTTGATGGAGTTGTCTAACGCGGGTGGTTGTGTTGGACCTGTGTGGGGTGCTGCGCCTGTTGCGTAACACATGGTGTGAGGGGGAGTAAGGAAAAGAAGGAGTGGGTTTGGCATTAAAAGGAGTAATCAGTATAGCATCAGGACAACTAGACGTGTATCACGAAGTGACTACATCTGCGATGAGATTCACAGGTTGTGCATCAACCACTCGACAAGTCCTTTTCCATCGTAACACTGTGAGTCTAGATCTCTTTGAAAAATTACGTGGAAAGAGGTAAGGGGGTTATAATCCTGTTTGATGCATGTGCAAGGATTTAGAGGTTATGCTGCGCCAATCTGTCATCACTCCCTATGTCTGTGTTAACTAAGCCTGCTCCGTCCAAGGCTCGAGCCAGTATGGGATTCGTCTGGAGCCTGATGGACTCTACGGTCTCTGATAGGGTGTTTGGAGTATCGTGAAAACAGTTTATAGAGCTTTGAGCAATGTAATGCACCTGCTATCTCATGCTGATACGTGAAGAATCCAGGCTGTTGCTGCAGTTACCTTTCTTGAAACATCACAGTGCATCTATGACAGTATATGCTGAGAATTGAAGTACGAAGCATATCATGAACATGTCTGTCATGGCCTCTTCAACCATTTTTCGAGTTGTGCTTTTCTAATTTTATGCGCATGACGTGGCATCAGTTTAATTTCTAGCATCTGACACTGCAACCTGGTGGAACTTGTGCTTAATTTCACATGCTCATTTCATGCAGAGTGACTGTGCGCGTGTTTCTTTCAGCAGTTTACACTTCTGAACTCAGCTCAAGACATTGTTTCCACACTCAGTTGACATTTATACACAAGTTTGGTTTGGCTATAGGCACCTTTTTGCTTCAGCTAAGCTGCCCTTGTAGGCAGGTACAGCTATGTAACCTTACCCCATCCTTAACCAAGCCTGCTTCCCAAGGGCTTTTATTAAGAGCTTTGGTAATCATTCTTTCAGCAACACATCATGATTGTGGCGCTCAGTTTTCATGCTCAGCATGAAGGCTGGAGATGATATGAGTTTGGCAGCCTGAGACAGCTTTTCCTTATGGCATCCGGCCAGACTGGCTGACTCAAAGGGAAAAAGCCACGTAGGCATAGAGAACCCTCCCTACATCGATTCAGGAAAGAGAGACACATTGGCTCGAAGGGCCGTGAGTCTCCCCGACCAGAAGACGAGAGGGGAGTTAATGTGGATCGGATAGGCTTCTGGCAGCACGTTGCTCCAGGGCACCAGTGTTATGATGAGTGTTTTTTAATTTCAATGGCACGTTTGGTAGAGGTAAGTTTGCGCACAAATTGTACAGAATGGGCATGGAGTTTTCTAGCAAGTGTTTCAGGTCTCTGTGTTTCAGATCTCTGTGTGTCAATCCCTAATTGTTTTATTTGATCGAGGGTATGGGCAGGGTAGATAGTCCCATTGCCAGATTCAGATTGCGGGTACACACTTTTCGAGTTGAACAGGCTGTTTGGTCCAATAGTACTTCTCCAGTCTGTGATACCTGTGATACCAACGACATACAAGATGAAAAACATGTGCTGTTTAGATGTTCTAATCCCCAGGTCTGCTCTCTCCGTCAAATGTATGCCTCACTTTTTGAACACAACTTATCTTTCCTACATCTCCACGTCTCCCACAGGATGCCCTGTCTAGGCACCATTCACCATGTGAATTCCCAGGATGTCAATATTTTTTCTAAACCAGGAAAACAACAAACTTCCTTTTTTCCTTCATGACCTCATGCGTATTTATGAACAGGCTAGCAGTCAAACGTCTTGACTGAGGCCTTTTTCCCTTGTAACCCTGTTTTGTTTGTTTGTAGGTAGTCCCACTTACACCCAGGAGGATTGGGTGGATAGTAATCTCAGCACCTTGGAGTTGTTTGCAAAGCTCACTATGTCGTTGTTTGGAGGCCTCTAGTTGGACATCAAACCTGGTATCTCGCAGTATTTGACTTCTATCAAGTGAATATGGCGGTTTTGGCTATTCAATTCTTGGGTTGCCTAGCCAGGGTTGTGCTACTCCGAGTCCTCAACTCTCTGCTACTTCCCATACTGCGCAGTACCCTGTGTGAGGGTGGAGTGGGTGGTCTGTTTAGGCCAGTTGGGTGAGGAGTGACCAAGATTGCATCAGGGTGGCTGGAGTTGCGTCTGGTTTGATTAGGAATCATGTGTTTGAAGAGGTAGGAAGGTACAGCGCGATTAGAGATTTGCCCAGGGACTTGCAGGTCATGCTGGGCCAAACGGTTTGTGTTGCCTGCACAAGATTGGCCCCATAAGAGCCTTCACTGACCAGTTTCAAAATCATCCTGCAAGCAATTTTATGACGCTCAGTTACCATGTTACGCATGACGGGGCATTGGCAGCCAGATAGGATGTGGAGAGCGCTATCCATGTGATGGCAACCAGGTAGGGGGCATGTAAGGCTAGTGGATCTTTTATATCGGACTGCATGTTTCTGATTGTATAGGGTGCCTGTGCGGTATTGGAAGACAATATTCAAAAAGGGCGCTGTGACACATCCTTCAAACTACCGGATGCTTGCAGTCAGAAATACAGTGTATTGCCTGTACACAAATGTCCTCCGCTCCATAGTTCAAGACTGGTGTGCAAAATACAACATTATTCCTGACAGTCAATTTGGCTTTTTTTCAGGCCACAACACCTTACAGCCACTTTTTATTTTGAGACACCTAAAGCATGCAGCTCAGATACTTCAACCTCAAGGCTCCCTACGTTTATATGCCACCTTTATTGATTTCAAACAGGCATATGACTCAATACCCAGAGACAGATTGTGGGAACACTTACACGAATGCCAGATGCCCAGCCAGCTTCTCTCCATCATTAAAGACCTCTACCAAGATGACAAATACATCCTTATTGACGGAGATAAACGGGCAAGTGTCCAGCCAACGCATGGAGTTAAACAAGGGTGCCCACTGTCACCACTCCTATTCTCAATCTACGTTAATGACATTGGCTGCATCACAAATGGGGAAACAGGCGCGATGACAGGCTTACCAAATTCTCATGTTTCTCATATGCTTTATGCAGATGACCTCGCTTTGACTGCAAACAACCCCACCCACATGCAAGCCATATTAAACAAGTTGCAGGGTTATGCAACCAGAAAATCCCTGACGGTCAACACAAAAAAGTCTGAGGTCGTCTGCTTCAATTCCAGAGCTGACACTCTTCCCCAACTGTTGTATGATGGTGACAACCTGCCCTACACTGATTCTTTTAAATATCTGGGTATGGTCTGTGACAAACGTCTCAACCTTTCCACTGCTGCTGAGGCTGCTCTGAAACCATGCATGGCGGGGACTTATCGTGTCAAAATCTTTGCTCACGACCACAACCTTACAAATCGGCTGCATGCGCTCATCTGGCTCCTAAAAACATACGCTATCCCAGCAGGAATGTATGCTAGCCAGATTTGGGCCACTCCTTACTTACGGCAGGGCGCAGAAATGGACAACCTGTTGCAG
Organism: Dunaliella primolecta; assembly: GCA_914767535.2. NCBI lineage: Eukaryota > Viridiplantae > Chlorophyta > Chlorophyceae > Chlamydomonadales > Dunaliellaceae > Dunaliella > Dunaliella primolecta. The sequence continues at coordinate 12,636,460 of OU611752.1, forward strand.
AAGTGGATCCTGAACGTTTTGCGAAATCTTCTTGGAGTGAAATCCACAACACCATCTTGGAGCATTTTACGGGAATGTGGCATTGAACCTTTTCAGTTCAATTGGTTTCGTGCCACTATGCGCTTCTACAACTCGCTTACTATGTGCAACAGTCTCCTCCTCAAAAAGGTTCTCCATGCTGACATCAGCCTTAGCTCCATGACTGATTCTTGTTGGACGTCCCACCTCTTATCTGCGCTGGATGGTTTGGCTCACTCGGATCTGATGAAATGTCAAATTATGGCTTGTGACCCTGTGAACCTCAGTCAACTTGTGGTGGACCTGAGATCTAGACACCTGGGCTATTGGAACCAATTCACAGCCCCTGATCCAAGAGTAAGCAACAGTAAGCGGCTGACTTACCATCAATGGTGCGCTCTCCCTGTCAGAAATGCACATGCCATTCATCCACCTTATACAATGCCTAAATACATGTACTTGGATCTTCCCCATCATGTCCTTCGCAACACTGCCAGATTCAAGCTGCGGGTACACGCTCTCCGAGTTGAACGGGCTACTTGGTCCAATAGTACTTCTCCGGTCTGTGATATCTGTGATTCTGATGACATACAAGATGAAAAACATGTGTTGTTCAGATGCTCCAATCCCCAGGTCTGCTCTCTCCGTCAGAAGTATGCCTCACTTTTTGAGCACAACTTCTCTTTCCTACACCTCCACATCTCCCACAGGATGTCCTGTCTAGGCACCATTCACCATGTGAATTCCCAGGATATCAATTTTTTTTTCTAAACCAGGATAACAACAAACTTCCTTTTTTTCTTCATGACCTCATGTGTATATATGAACAGGCTAGCAGTCAAACGTCTTGACTGAGGCCTTTTTTCCCTTGTTACCCTTGTAACCCTTGTATTGGAAGACAGTGCGTTTCCTATGAGTTGAGAGACTGGGTATATTCCTAAAGGCATTGCTGATGCTTTTGTTTACATGAGGTAGCATGTAAGCTCTGGTAATAAGTGTAGTAGCCTGTCTTCCGGTCAGCATAGCCCAACTTGTGCTGAGCATGCATATGGGATTTCAGAGCATTTTTTAAGGTCTGGGAGGTGCCATAGACGGGGGGAAGAAGGGTGGGATTGAGATGGCCTAGAATCTGTCTCTTCCCGAGCCAGCCAAGTTGTATTGTGGAAGGGATTTCCTCCTGGGCCAGCGCTAGGGATTCCAGTATCAGTCAGGTTACCTTCTATGAGGGAGGCCTGGTATTTAGCAACCTGATCTATGTATTCATTTTCAGCTATTCCAGCATGAGACTTGACCTTGTAGAAAAATTTGTGATCTTGGGAGGCTCGGGCAAGGTTTGAAATTTTCTTCAGAACATCTCCTTGCACGTGATGTATATGCTTTTCTGGGTACAGGATTTGCTTTCTAAGCTGGTGAAGTAAGCTGAGGGTGCTTCCAATAACCCTCCAGATCCCCATTAGAGTCTTCTTTTTGTAGCTTCGTGGTGGAGGGGACTCATGGCTCTTCTGAGCCAATGTGTATCCTTTTCCTTAATTGACGTAGGGAGAGTTTCCTCTGCCTACGTAGTTTTTCTTTTCTTTTTCTTTTTTTTCTTTTCTTTTTCTTTTCTTTTCTTGAGCTGAGGCTATCTGTGGCAATATGTGTGTAATCATGAGTGAGCGCAGCAGCAATGGCAGCCAGCTCAGCTCTTCCTATGGTATTGGTAATACCAGCGCCATTAGGTTCAACTAGATTTTGTGAGCCACTCATAGGATGGTACACACCTGCACCTATAACTGTCTTGCCGTTCTGGACCTGGCAACTGCCGTCTGTGTAGGCCCAAGACCTCCAATCTGCGATTTTAAGCTGGAAGTTGGGATGGGACTGACAAGGAGCTTTGACGGTAATGTCTGAGGCAGATCTTTGGGGGCCCTTGGAAATCTGTTTCATGTCTAAGGGGAGTTTTTCACATTTCCTTATCCCGAGCATCACTCTATGTCTTGTATTTTGGATGGGGTAGTTACTAACTTAACGTTGAACGTTACTGATAATCCATTTGGCCTCTGGGATGGCTTTGGCTAGATCCTGAATCCAGGTATGGTTCTGATTATTCAATTAAACTCTTGCAGCCATATTCCAGACTGCAATAATTTGTACATCCCAGGTATGCTGGGAGAGGACAGCTTCCTGGCTGGCCCAGGATTGGGGTTTGTCATAGATAAGCCTGCTTTTTGGAATGGTTCCAAGCTTATAGCAAAGGTGTGGGTAAGCATTGAGGAGTTCTGAGTAGGGGTTGGTTATCATATGCCTGCCACTTGCTGGCAGAAGCATGAAAGGTGGCTGTAGCCTCTGTGTTCAGGATGGCAGAGTAGATAGCATGCTGTAATGCTAGTTTCATGGCCTTCTCATCATAGGTAGGGTGACAGATGGACATCCCAGAAAACCTTGAGGAGAGAGAATTGTAGTGGGCACCAAATAAAATGTCGCGGGGATCAGAACTCCAGTGTTGATGGTACTGACTCAGACACACTACATACAAGGGGTTACAAGGGGTTACAAGGGAAAAAAGGCCTCAGTCAAGACGTTTGACTGCTAGCCTGTTCATAAATACACATGAGATCATGAAGAAAAAAAGGAAGTTTGTTGTTATCCTGGTTTAGAAAAGTATTGATATCCTGGGAATTCACATGGTGAATGGTGCCTAGACAGGACATCCTGTGGGAGATGTGGAGGTGTAGGAAAGAGAAGTTGTGCTCGAAAAGTGAGGCATACTTTTGTCTCGTTGGTTCTAGTCTCTGTCAAAATTATTATGTGGTGTTTTGAAATCTGCAGCACAAGTTCCTCATGCTTCATATCCTCTTCAGTCGCTGGAATACCATCACAGTTTACTGATAGCAAGTCAAGCCTTGACCGGCCACCCCTTCAGCTCTGATTCACACGACTGGGGCCTGGGTTCCCATTATTGTTGTTGGTGGTGGTGGTGGTGCGCAGCATTTTGCGTGCCCCTCCCGGTCGTTCTTCCTCCCTCTCCCTGACGCCGGTATTCCTTCCATCCATATTGATATCGAGGCGCTCAGTAGGTGGGATGATTGCCTTAATCTTCTCATATATGTATGTGTGTTGCTGGTTCAGAAGGTTGGTAGGGTCAAACTTGAATCCGCCCATGCCCTGATTCAGTTTTTCATCATAAGGGATGTGTTCCCACACAGGGTAAGAGTATGTGAGGGAGTTTCCTGAGCGTGAGAAAGCTTCCTTGCGGTCAGAAAAAGAGAGGAAGAGGTTGCTGCCATTCATACCCTCATGCACCTTCAAGTTTTTCAGCTCATGGTGTTCAGAGATTGTGCTCAGCAGTGAGGTACGAATGGCTTTTACACACTTCTGTCTGGCCAAGGTGACAGTAGTCTTCTCTCGTGTGAGGTACAAGCCACGTGGTAGGAGGTTGCGTCTGCTGTTCACAAAGTTGGCCACAGCCAAGGTCCCAGCCCGTCCAGTCATACCCGTGTCAATACGGAATGCTCCAGCCACTTTGGGGTGCTGGGAAATCTTGGATGTATCGTACTGTAGAGTGTCTGCAATCTTCTGAGGAGTGTCATAGGAAGAGGTTGCACCATCTGCTGGTTTCACAAAGGCATAGCCGGAGATGGCGTCAATGGCAGGTTGTTCTGCTTTGTTTTCCAGGTTCCACAGCTTTTGCAAGTACGTGGGGTCGGCAGTAGGGCCAGAAGAACGTGTGGTAGAAGAACGTGTGACAGATTCACGAAGATTCGAGATGTCAGTAGCAATGTGTTCAACCCTCTGGGCCAAAGCAGCGTGTGCCTGCCGTCCTGCATCAATGTCTGAGCGCTGCTGCGTGATAATGTCTCGCATCTCATTCGTGACTTCATGGACTTGTGTGGACAGGTTTGCAACGCTTAAAGCCACCTTTTCTTCAGTCGCGGTCATCATTGTTCTCATATCAGTCATCATCGTTCTCATCTCAGCAAGTAGCTGTGTGTTAGGCATGTCTTGTGCCATCATTGCGTCTGTATGTGGGGAGGGAGCGTCAGAAGCCAGTGAGGCGAACCGGTTCCTCAATAAGAGGGGTCGTGTGTACAAGATACGTCGAGCAGGGGAGGATTGTTTCAAAATCACCATGTGTTCGTTTTTTTTTCACACTACATACACTCGGAGTGTTTTAATCTGAAGGGGAGGCCATTTTTTCTTGGTTATCTTGGTAGGGTCTTGGTGAGGCCCTAGCTAGCTTGCTAGTTAGGGGACCTTTCTTTAATGCACGCAGCTGGACCTGGCTTGCGTAGACTTTTATTTTCTTTCTTTTCTTGGTTGACATGTGCCCATTTTTGGAAAGCGGAATGGACACGTAGTTTTTCTTTTCTACGCGTGGTAAAAGGCCCTGATAGTAAGAGTAGTAAGATAATACTGTTTTGGGATTGTCAAGTCTGTGATTCTTACGCATGCTTTTATGTGCCTGCACTGGGAGTGGTCACTTGGCAGCTAGCTCCAGAAGTGTGCAACCAGACCAACTAAGCATATTGAGAGTATTTAAAAGTTTGGATTTCTTGCCAAATGCAGGCAATATCGTATGCATGCATGGCAGGATCATTCCAGGTGCTACAGGCTAGTCCATGCAAGCAAGTGACAATCACACAGGTGTGCATTCATGAATGCAAGAGCACTACTGGCAGACAGAGACAGACAGTCAGCAGGCGAAACCTTCAGGACTGTAAAAAACATGCCTGCACAACAGTGGAAGGTGGTGTTGAAAAACACCGTTTGTATATGCCTGCACCATGAGGCTTGAAAGGAAGGGATTGTGTGAAAGTCCCCCCAACTTTGACTCTCCCTCAGCAGCGCCGGCAGCTTAGCCTCCAAAACCGTACAGGGTGCGGCCCTGGCGTTTGAGCGCGTACACCACGTCCAGCGCAGTCACGGTCTTGCGTTTAGCATGCTCGGTGTAGGTCACGGCGTCGCGGATGACGTTCTCCAGGAACACCTTGAGCACGCCGCGCGTCTCCTCGTAGATGAGGCCGCTGATGCGCTTCACGCCACCACGGCGCGCCAAGCGACGGATGGCAGGCTTGGTGATGCCCTGGATGTTATCACGCAGAACCTTGCGGTGGCGCTTGGCACCCCCCTTGCCGAGTCCCTTGCCTCCCTTGCCGCGTCCAGACATGGTCGATCAAACTGTGGATAGTGTCAAAGTTCCAATGATATTGCCATTCGGATTCCAATATGGCATTCAAGTATGCTTGCGTGCAAGCCAGTCAACGCTGGTCCTGCTGGTCGGGCCTCCCTGGATCGCCAGGACCAGCTTGTTTGTGCTCTGTCCTGTGTGTTCGTGTTTGACTACAAGATTGTGCTTCCGAGGTCCAGAAGGATTGTTCACAAATCTCTTACAAACAGTCCCTTCCAACACAGAAGCAGCAATGGCTCGCACCAAGCAGACCGCCCGCAAATCCACCGGAGGCAAGGCGCCCCGCAAGCAGCTGGCCACCAAGGCCGCCCGCAAGTCCGCGCCCGCCACCGGTGGCGTGAAGAAGCCCCACCGCTACAGGCCCGGCACCGTGGCGCTGCGCGAGATCCGCAAGTACCAGAAGTCCACGGAGCTGCTCATCCGCAAGCTGCCCTTCCAGCGCCTGGTGCGCGAGATCGCGCAGGACTTCAAGACTGACCTGCGCTTCCAGTCCAGCGCGGTGCTGGCGCTGCAGGAGGCCGCGGAGGCGTACCTGGTGGGCCTGTTTGAGGACACCAACCTGGCTGCCATCCACGCCAAGCGCGTTACCATCATGCCCAAGGACATCCAGCTGGCCAGGCGCATCAGGGGGGAGCGTGCCTAAGTGCCGATAGCTGGGCTGGGGGAACGAGCAGGAGGGGACGGTCAAACCACAAGCTTGCACACACCCTTCCCTTTCCTCCTGCCTTACATGCACAACAACAAACGGTGTTTTTCAACACCACCACTCGCTGTTGTTCCACGACACTGAGCTGATAACATGCTTGTGCTAGGAAAAGAGGCAGCCTGTGGAAGGGGAAAGGAGAGAGTATGAGAGCATTCTACGAGTCAACCAGGACCAGCTGGATGCAAAAGAAAAGACAACGCCATGTCCGGCTGCATGCATTTAGGAAAGGTCCCCCTGCTAAAGACTGCAAACTGCAAAAGAAAGTGAGACACTCCCCACATCAATTAAGAAAGAAAAGAAAAACTACGTAGGCAGAGGAAACTCTCCCTTTCTTTCTGTCTTTCTCTACATCAATTAAGGAAAAGGAGACACATTGGCTCAGAAGAGCCGTGAGTCCCCTCCATCACGAAGCTACAAAAAGAGGATCCTAATGGGGATCTGGAGGGTTATTGGAAGCACCTGGCTGCAAGAAGTATTCTTGTTTTAGAAAAAGAAAAGTCTACGCCAGCCCAAAAGGCCGCGTGCATTAAGGAAAGGTCCCTTAACTAGCAGGCTAGCAAGGGCCTCACCAAAGGTCCCTCAAGGCTGCACTAGCTACAGCTAGCCTAGAGAGGGAAAGAGACAAAACTAATGAGGATCAGGCGAGTTGTCATCCATGCCCCGAGACGCCCGGACTCTCCTCCTCCTGGTAGCCACCTCCGCGCGCCGAGCGACCCCCCCCCCCCGAAGCCCCCTGTATGCAAAGAGCATGTCTGTTGTTAATGATAGTGGTTCACTTCTGCAGGGCATGACAACTTAATTTGCAAGCTAGTGATTTTGCTTTTTGATTGGTTAGGCCCAGATTGACAAGAGGTTTGATTGTATACTCATTGTAAATGGTGCCAGCAACACCAATCAGGATGATGTGTAGTGTCACTCTGTTATTTCTGTTTGAATTTCTTGAGCTGCGGGTTTGAAGTCTGGTTATAGTATGAGCATGTTGAGTTGTTGCAGTCTCCAAAGTGACGGAGGGGTTGGTGTCTTGACAGAATTTGAGCTCAACAAGGTGAATATCCCTGTCTTGAGGAGGGATCTTGGAAGGATCAAGGTGGGCTTGTCGGCCCGGTATAGGGCGCACAAAGAGAGCATCAGGGCGGCTTTGGTGCCGGGCAGAGGACCCAGTACCATTAGGGAATACCCAGTCAGGGATGGCTCGGGAGATGTTTTCAGGGACTTCTATATCCTGCTCCAGGAGTCTCTCATTTCGGCAGGCATCCATACCAATAAGGGATGAGCCAAACCTGCCTTTACTGAGGGCTTTTACACAGAGACTAAGGGCCTCATTGTGCCTGTTGGTGTGCATACCACTCATGGTCGTGTTTGAGCATCTGAGGACATTATGATTAACACTATCCATGTCGTCACAGAGCGGACACCTTTCAGAGGTGGAGGATTTGTTGAATCTGTTGGCATGCTTTTGTGTGTAGATTGTCCCTGTGCGGTATTTGATTACATTTACCTGTTGTTTGAGGGTAACTTTTGGATTTTTCCAGAAAGAGTTGCTGATCTCTTTGTTAGCAAGTTGACAAGTTGTGTTGTGAGCTTGAATGTTGGTGGTGGTGACAGGGGAATTGGGTTGTATGACATAGTTAAGCCTTTGCCAGCTATTGTAATGGTAGCCAGTGGTATCAGCAAGTCCAAGCTTATGATGTTTGTGCATGTGTAATTTAAGTTTGTCGTTCAGGTTAATGAGGTAGTGGGTTGGGAGAGCGTGGGAGCGGTGTCTGTCATCATTTTGTGCGTGAGAGGTCTTCAATGAGAGCCAGTAATTATTGTGGAATGGGTCCTTGGCACCTGGAAGTGCAATGTCTGTTGTGTCTGTGAGGGCTGCAGTGCGTGCGCAGGCGTCAGCCCCCTCATTGCCTATTATGCCAGAGAGGGCTTTGACTTTGTAGAAATGGATAGGGTGTTGGGAGTGCTCTAACATGGTTGATATAGCATGAATGAGCTCTGCATGTAGGTGGTTTCTCATGCGCATCGGATTAAGGACTTGTTTAGAAATCTGGAAGAGGCAGGATGCACTATCAGAGGCAATGTCAGTTTGCCCATGTTGGAGTGCCACAATAATACCTGCAAGTTCTGCTCTGTTGATGGTGTTAGTAGGCCCATGACCATTGGGTTTTGCTTCTTTTCTTTCTTTCTTGTTTTAATAGCACGCCTAGTGGTAACAAGCTTGTTGGCATACATGACAGAATGGGTATGAAGTTTGCGAGCAAGTTTATTGGCGCGTTGGTGGTCAAGTCCCAGTTGTTTAGACTGGTTGAGGGTGTGCTCAGTGTAGCAGGTCCTACCAACACCCAAAAGGATGATGTGGAGAGTCACAACTTTTGCATCAATGAGTTTGCAGAGGTCTGCATGCTGCCGCTGTGCCGCCTCCAACTGCTGTCCAGGCCTCGTGTCTTCACAGTACTTGATTTCAATCAAGTGCACATGCCGCTGGTTTACATTCAGTTGGTGGGGTTGCCTCACACGGTTGGCTGTTGTGGGCCTCTGTGTGGGGTTGTGCCTGCTGCGTAACGCATGATGGTGTGAGCAGGAGGTAGAAGGAGAAGAAGTGGGTTTGGCTTTATAGGGAGTAATCAGTACAGCATCAGGACGGCTGGAAGTGAGTCTAGATCTCTTAGAAAATATTCTTGGAAAGAGGTAAGGGGGTACAATTCTGTTTGATGCATGTGCAGGGATTTGAAGGTTGCGCTGCGCCAACCTATCACCACTTCCTATGTCCATGTTAACCAAGCCTGCTCCCCGAGGGCTTTTGCTAAGAGCTTTGATGATCAGTCTTCCAGCAACATTGTGGCGTTCAGTTTTTATGCTGGAGATGATATGATTTTGGCAGCCTGAATGCCTGAAAGCCTGAAAACCAACACCATATGTCGAGCTGAATTAGCAGCAATTGCTGCTGCCATCACACATTAATATTCACACATTGCTTCAGACAGTCTCACCTCTCTTCATCAAATACGTAAACAACTTATTTACCCTGAGAAGCACAAACACATGTTCAAGGGGATGTTCAACAAGAAGTTCTTAAAATCATATCTTTCCTCATTAGCAACTCACAAACCAATATTTGTTTCTACAAAGTAAATCTCATGCTGGCATTGTTGGTAACGAATGTGCAGATGCTATTGCAAAATATCAAGCAAGCCAAGCCAATAATAACGTGGCTGATATTGGGATCCCTGGCGCAGGCCCTGGCGGAATTCCACTTTCTCAGTTATTTTGGTTAGCCAAAGAGGAAAAAAGAGCACAAATTGCTGACACATCCACAGCTCTTGCAATCCTAAAATCACCTACCTCCCAGATCTTTAAAATGCTCTCAAGTCTCATATGCATACAAAACACATACTTGGATATGCCAACCCCAAAACAGGCTGCTACTCTTACTATCAGAGTTTGTTACCACATGTACATAAGAGAATCAGCAATGCCTTTAGGCACATGTCCTGTATACCCACACCCATGAAGCGCACCATCTTACAATACTGCACTGGCACCCTCTAAAACCAAAAACATCATGATGCGGTTCGCTTCAAAAGGTCCACTAACCCACTATGCCCTCTCCACATGTTTTCAGGCTGCCAAAATCATATCATCTCCAGCATAAAAACTGAACGCCACAATGTTGCTGGAAGACTGATCATCAAAGCTCTTAGCAAAAGCCCTCGGGGAGCAGGCTTGGTTAACATGGACATAGGAAGTGGTGATAGGTTGGCGCAGCACAACCTTCAAATCCCTGCACATGCATCTGACAGAATTATACCCCCCTAGAAAGAAAGAAAAGAAGAGAAAAGAAAAACTGCGTAGGCAGCGAAACGCTTCCCACAATTCAGGGAGGAGGACCACAATGGTGCACAGACCGTATGACCTCCCCACCACGAAGTTCAGACTGAGAGAAGTACGACAGGCAGAGAAAGAACTTGAAGGCAGGTCCAGCAACGAGAAAGAGAGTAAGATGATAGCTGAAAGAATGGAGTTCCAGACCTCCAACTACAAGCAGAGTCAGCACTGTCAGCCTTCCAACCAAGGAAAGCCTCCCTACCTCTTTCCACACAATTTTCCTAAGAGATCTAGACTCACATCTAGTCGTCCTGATGCTAGACTGATTACTCCTTATAGCGCCAAGCCCACTCCTTCTTCTTCCAAAGCATGACATCAGATTCAGTAGGTTTTCCATCGATGGAAGATGCCCGCTGTGTGATGATATGGACAGCATGAATCGTGTTGTCCTCAGATGTCCAAGTCCAACTATGAGTGGTATGCACACCAACAGACACCATGTTGGCCTTAGCTTCTGTGTTAAAGCCCTTAGCAAAGGCAAGTTTGGCTCATCCCTTATTGGTATGGATGCCTACCGTAACGAGATATTCATGGATCAGGGCATACAAGTCCCTGAAAGCATCTCACGAGTTATTCCAGACTGTTTTTTCCCTAATGGTACAAGTGTTACAAGGGAAAAAGGCCTCAGTCAAGACGTTTGACTGCTAGCCTGTTCATAATGGCAAAGTTATGAAAGAAAAATTGAAGTTTGTTGTTTGAAAGACTGTATTATGAAAATGTAAAGGAGTGTTTTTTGTAGCCCATGCATGTAAGTGTACAAAAAAAAACCTTGCCAAGAACAAGGGAAAGATTTCCACTGCTCTTTGTATGGCAAAGCAACGGTAAATGAACATTATGAGTTTGCCAGGATCAATCGGCTGCATCAAAAAAAGGAGATTCCCTAATGGTACTGGCTCCTCAGCCCGGCACCAAAGCCTCCCTGATGCTATCTTTTTGCGCTCTATCCCAGGCAGACAAGCTCACTTTGATCCTTCAAAGATTTCTCCTCAAGACAGGGACATTCACCTTGTTAAACTGAAAATTTGTCCAGACACTAACCCCTACCGTAGAGTACTGTAAAAGTAAATTAGAAACTGCAGCAACTCAACATGCTCACACTATATCCAGACTTAAAACCCGCAGCTCAATAAATCCAAACAGGGACAACAAAGTGACTATACACATCATTGTGAGTGGTGTAGCTGGCACTATTTACAGTGAGTACACAATCAAACCTCTTGTCAATTTGGGCCTATCCAAACAAAAAGCAAAATCCCTAGCTTTCAAGCTGAGCTGTCATGCCATGCAGAGACTAACCACTATCATTAACACCAGACATGCTCTTGGCTTGGGGGGGGGGGGGGGGAGGGGCGCTGGGCGCGCGGAGGTGGAAACAAGGAGAAGGAGAGTCGGGCGTCTCGGGGCGTGGCCAACAACCCGCCTGATCCTCGTTAGTTCAGTCTCTATCCCTCTCCTAGGCTAGCTGCAGCTAGTGTGGTTTTGAGGGACCTCTGGTGGGGCTCTTGCTAGCTTTCTAAAAAAAGAAAAGAAAACTTACGTAGGCAGGCTAGTTAAGGGACTTTTCCTTAAGGGTTACAAGGGTTACAAGGGAAGAAGGCCTCAGTCAAGACGTTTGACTGCTAGCCTGTTCATAAATGCAAATTTGATCATGAAGGAAGAAAGGGAAATTTGCTGTTTTCCTGGTTTAAAAATATATTCAAATCCTGGGAATTCACTTGGTGAATGGTATAATGGAGTGTTCAGTCATGGCAGAGGGCGCACACACGTAGCACGGATGAGAGAGCAGAGGTGCACAAGCCAGCAGAAGTCCCACCACACGGAACACCTTCAACCTTAAGCAGACTCTATGTGTACGAGCACCACCTTTCCTTAATGCATGCAGCCTGTGTAGACTTTTCTTCTTCCTCCTCCTCCTCCTCCTCACACCATGTGTTACCCCAAAGTGTGCGTGGTATATTGTTGAGGAGTCAAACTGGTCAATTGAGATCTTGGAGTGAGATCATTCTAGCAAACCTTGAGCATTCTCTGGTTTCTCTCTCTTTCTAATCATGTAATGAATTCAGCCTCCCAACAGCGTGGTAGCAAAGCGAGGACGATGGTGAGACACACGCGTTCTGGTACCAAGTACGGCGGAGGGGATGCGTCCTTCCCTCCCACCCACACGCCCACAGCAGCAGCATCTCCATCAGCAGCAGTCATGCGGCTCAGCAACCTCATGGACAGCAAGGAGGAGACGCTTGCAGCCAGCCTGGTGCAGCAGCTCCGCTTTCAGCCCCTCCGCAATGCTGTGAGAGTTTGATTCTCGATTAAGTTTTTCATCTTCATTGAGATGAGCACAGGCAGGGCAAGCCCAGTAGTTGTTGTTGTTGTCTACATCTTGTCTCTGTTCATTGGTGTAGCATCCAAGTTCTCTCATGCACGTCCACTGGCAGTGATAGGTTCTATGGCAGACATCACAGCAGGCACATTCAATTCCTGCCCAGGCAGCAGATCCCATGCTTGCAGGTGTGAACCCAGCATTCTTGAACATTGTCAAAGCCCATTTTTTTATGGTCATGGGTGCAAAGTGGGTTTGGTATTGCTTCTGCTGTAAGGGGGGGGGGTCATCGCTTCTGTCCCTTTTCTTGGCTGTAAAGATTCTCCATGCATTGATATGAGTAATGTCTAGGTCATAGTAGTATACGGTATTTATAGCATCGAGAGGGGTCGTTTGCTCTGCCAAATTTTTCACTTTGTTTTTCTTGTAGTTCCAGAGGTCTAGATTTTAAGGCATTGGGCCTGGGGAGGAGATGTTTGGGTTGGGGAGGTTTGTGTTGATGTGGAGAAGCTTTTTCTTCTTTGCTTTTTGGCTGCTGTTTTGTATGTCTTGGCTACAAGAAGTGGTAGGATTGGTGGCAGGTATGGGAGGTGAGCTTGTTTGGTGAATGGTCGCATTGTCTGGAGGATTGGGGGGGGGGGGGGGGGGTGGGCAGGTTAATGTGCTGCTGCTGCTGTGAAGCTGGGAAATTGGGTGCTCCTTGGTTGGTTGAATTGGGTAGGGGGTAGGAGCTCGTTTGTGATTTGGATCGTGTTCGCTTACTAGGTGGCTCGCTGGAGGGAGAACTTCTCCTTGAAGGAGTTTGTGGGTTGCTTCTTTTTGAAGTTTCAGGATTGTTGGGCTGAGTACTAGGGAGGGTAGATTTGGCAGAAGTTGCTCTTTTCTTTGTGTTTGGAGTGTTTGAAGGTTTCTGGGGGTGTAGGGGTGTTGTATCAATTTTTTGGCGTGGTTCTGGGGGAAATGCAACGAGACGGTTGCGCTAGGCCATAAGGACCAGGCCAAGACCTACATACTCTCTGCTACATGGCAGGTACTCCCAAAATCATCTCAGCCCTTAATGACTGGTTACACTGCACAGGCAGGAGAAAGCTTCCTCAGCCTATTGCTAGTTTGCCCTGTCCGTCAGGTAATTTTCGACTACATTTCTCCGACGCTGAGGGCGGGGTAGCCTCTGTCACTGGGCAGGTGCTCTAAAGATATGTCTAGACCGCAATGGACGTGAACCTGGGAGGTGACAATTATCTTGGCATCGCGCCGGTGTACTCTGTCTTTCGACAGGTGATGCCTATGCTAATCTCTCTCTGCCACAAGGACAGGTGATTCCTACACTTGCATCTCTGCCACAAGGACAGGTGATACCTACACTAGCGTCTCTGCCATAAGGGCAGGTGGTGCTAACACTATACTCAGATAACTAGGCTAGTTATCTACGCCATAAGGACATGTACTCACCTTACTTCTTTAGTTATACCTGGGTTGTGTACCCAAAGAGAGGTTCAATCAACCAAGTCACTTGGTTAGTGTTTGGATTTACAATTGAACAGAGAGGGAAGCATTTCACGCATGAGAGTATGATATTGCAAAGAAAGCAAACGTGTAGATGATGGCAAGCCTACTTGGTGTGGGTTTTCTTGGGTGGGGAGTGCCTGGCTGGTTTGGTTGATGTTTTGTGTGGAGGAGTGTCTCTCTTTGCTTGTTGTGGCTGTTTCTTTGCATTTGGATCGTGTCCTTTTGCTGGGTGGGTCATCTATTGGATTTAGGGCAGTTTGAGACTCCAGGTTGACCTCGAGGATTAGGGTGGAAGGCATTTCATGTGTGTTGCTGCAAGTGTTTGTGGGGTCCTTAAGAACGAGCTTGTTAGCTTCATGAGAAATTATTTGAGTTGTGGTCCCTTGGCGTGTGTTTTGAGGTGTTAGGGCAGCTGCCTCCCTGGTTGCCGAGGGGATCCCTTGTGTGTTAAGTGGAGCGGTACCACCACCGCCGAGATGGTTGGCATTCAATTCTGACGAGTTGGTCCCTGGAGTGTATGCTACTCTGTCAGTGTTTTGGGTGGGGTCAGTGATTGGGGTATTTGTAATACGGATGCTTCGGCCTGCAAGTGGGTGTTTATAGTGGTTTTTGGAGCAGGGTTGTGTTGGGGGTATTGGTTGTGTGGTTTGTGTCGTGTCATTCAGAGGGACAGTGTTTGGGCACAGGGGTTCGGAGATGTGTTGTTGAAGTGTGTGTCAACAATTTCGCTGATGTGGTGGATGTTGATTTGGCGGTACACAGGGAGGGTGTTAGCTGTAGTGTTTTTGCTCAGGAGAATTATGTGTATGGCGTCCGGAGTTAGTTCTACAGTAGGATGTAAATTAACTAAGGCTGCTAGTCTGTTGAGAGCTATTTTACGTTTTGCGTTGATGTTAGAGTGCTTAGTCTTCATTTGGACCACAGTGATTACATGAGTTCCGCTGGGGGTTGTAAGGTCATGGAGTCCACGGCCATGGAGTCCACGGATTGTAAGGTCATGGAGTCCACGGCCAAGCCAATAATAATGTGGCTGATACCGGGATCCCTAGCGCAGGCTCCGGCGGAAATCCTTTTTCTCATTTATTTTGGTTATCCAAAAAGGAAAAAAAAGAACACAATGCTGGCACATCCACAGCTCCCACACCCAATCCTAAAATCACCTACCTCCCCAATCTTCAAAATGCTCTCAAGTCTCATATGCATACAAAACACAGACTTGGATATGCCAACCCCAAAACAGGCTACTACTCTTATTATCAAAGTTTGTTACCACATGTAGATAAGAAAATCAGCAATGCCTTTAGGAACATGTCCTGTATATCCGCACCCATGAAGCGCACCATCCTACAATGTCGCACTGGCACCCTCTATGGCCAAAAACATGTGGTTCGCTTCAAAAGGTCCACTAACCCACTTTGCCCTCTCACAGGCTGTCATCAATTAGACAGCGCACTCCACATGCTTTCAGGCTGCCAAAATCATATTATCTCCAGCATGAAAACTGAACGCCACAATGTTGCTGGAAGACTGATCATCAAAGCTCTTAGCAAAAGCCCGTGGGGAGCAGGCTTGGTTAACATGGACATAGGGAGTGGTGATAGGTTGGCGCAGCACAACCTTCAAATCCCTGCACATGCATCAAACAGAATTATACCCCCTTACCTCTTTCCAAGAAAATTTTCTAAGAGATCTAGACTCACCTCCAGCCGTCCTGATGCTATACTGATTACTCCCTATAAAGCCAAACCCACTTCTTCTCCTTCTACCTCCTGCTCAGACCATCATGCGTTACGCAGCAGACACAACCCCACACTGAGGGCCACAACAGCCAACCGCGTGAGGCAACCCCACCAACTGAATGTAAACCAGCGGCATGTGCACTTGATTGAAATCAAGTACTGTGAAGACACGAGGCCTGGACAGCAGTTGGAGGCGGCACAGCGGCAGCATGCAGACCTCTGCAAGCTCATTAATGCAGAAGTTGTGACTCTCCACACCATCCTTTTGGGTGTTGGTGGGACCTGCTACACTGAGCACACCCTTAACCAGTTTAAACAACTGGGACTTGACCACCAACGCGCCAATAAACTTGCTCGCAAACTTCATGCCCATTCTGTCATGTATGCCAACAAGCTTGTTACCACTAGGCGTGCTATTGAAAACAAGAATACTTCTTGCAGCCTGGTTATGGAGCCGGGTGCTTCCAATAACCCTCCAGATCCCCATTAGAGTCTTCTTTTTGTAGCTTCGTGGTGGAGGGGACTCACGGCTCTTCTGAGCCAATGTGTCTCCTTTTCCTTAATTGATGTAGGGAGAGTTTCCTCTGCCTACGTAGTTTTTCTTTTCTTTTCTCTAGTTTCTCTCTTTTTAATCATGCAACGAATTCAGCCACCCAACATATCCTTATAATTCTACTGGAAGCATGGGCCTCTTTGGGGAAACACAAACTCTTTGGGGGCCAACTTGCTGGAGTAGACTTCTGTGCTTGCTCTTGCTGTGTGGTGGGGCCCTGCCATTCAGGACTGACAGATGACCTTTCCTTACTGCACATGGCCAGACTTGGCAAGCAGTCTTTCTTCAATCCCTTGTCAATCAAATAAGGAAACAGGCAAGCTTCCCCATGGGAGAAATAGGAAGACTTTCACAGTGAGGGGTGGTGTTGAAAAACACCGTTTGTTATGGATGCCAGGGGCAATCAGGCTGTCTCTGTCACAGCCTTGGCTGTCCCTGCATGCAGACCCCAATGAGCTGATTAGGCGGAGGCGCTCTCCTTCTTGGCGGTCTTCTTAGGCAGCAGCATGGAGTGCACGTTGGGCAGCACACCGCCCGAGGAGATGGTGACGCCGCCCAGCAGCTTGGACAGCTCCTCGTCGTTGCGCACGGCCAGCTGGATGTGGCGGGGAACGATGCGGTTCTTCTTGTTATCCTTAGCAGCGTTGCCAGCCAGCTCAAGCACCTCGGCGCACAGGTACTCCAGCACCGCGGCCAGGTACACGGGGGCGCCCGCGCCGATGCGCTCCGCGTACTTGCCCTTCTTCAGGTAGCGCGCGATGCGGCCCACGGGGAAGGACAGCCCGGCCTTGGCGGACCGTGACACGGCCTTCTTGCCGGAGGAGCCCTTGCCGCGCCCAGCGCTGCCTGTCTTGCCTGCCATTGCTGTTGTTGTCTTCGTGAGTTGAATGAACTAAGCGGATGTAATTTGTATGCTCCAGAGAAGCAGGAGTGTCTTGAAGGAAGCAGTCAAAGCAGGCAGGATCAGCAGGACCGCAACTCCAGCGTTGACTGCCTCCTGGTCCTGCTGAGCTCGGGTGTGATATCCAAGCCGTATTTGTTAAGCTGTGCTGTGTGATGCTTAATCATTGTTCATCACACTTAGCTCATCCAACCCAGTTAGGCAAGCAATCAAGCAATCATGGCACCCAAGGCCGCTGAGAAGGCTCCCGCCAAGAAGGCCGCCCCCGCCAAGGCCGGGCCCGACGGCAAGAAGAAGAAGAAGGTGGCCAAGGTGGAGAGCTACAAGCTGTACATCTACAAGGTGCTGAAGCAGGTGCACCCCGACACCGGCATCTCCTCCAAGGCCATCTCCATCCTCAACTCCTTCGTCAACGACATCTTCGACAAGATCGGCACGGAGGCCTCCCGTCTGGCGCGCTACAACAAGAAGCCCACCGTGACCAGCCGCGAGATCCAGACCGCGGTGCGCCTGGTGCTGCCCGGCGAGCTGGCCAAGCACGCCGTGTCCGAGGGCACCAAGTCTGTCACCAAGTTCACCAGCGCCTAGACAGCCACAGACAAACAGTGCATCAGCAGCAGCAACAACAAACGGTGTTTTTCAACACCACCTCCTCCCGTTGACTGGCTCCTGGGTGCTGGCGCATGCAACCATTTCTGCACAGGACATTACCCAAGTGCTTGACAGCCTGTGTATATGCGTGCATTCCTAAAGGTAGGACCACGGAGACATTATCTCCCCAACTGTACTATGGTAAGGAAAACTGGGAAAACTACGTAGGCAATGAGAATACTCCCTACAAGGAAAAAAAGAAAAAACCATGTAGGCAGGGAGAAAGGCCTCAGTCAAGACGTTTGACTGTTAAGTTACAATGGGGTTTGACCTTCAGCTAGGTAGTTTGGCTGCTCGGCCTGCTGAACTGTTCCAACTGCACAAAAAAGATCCATGATCAGAAATAAAACGGTAAGTCTCATTAGTTTGCTTCTGCAAGAAATGAAAAACATCCTTAGAGCTAGCTTGAGAATAGTAGAAAGTGCCTGATTTGTCCAGCAAGATTCTATGAGAAGAGGGGAAGTCAGAAAAAGAAACACTATGCAGGCAATGAAGACACTCCCCGCATCAATGATGGAAAAGAGGATACCTAGGGCCGAGGCACCGTGTATCCCCTTCACCAAGAGAAACAAGAAAGAGGTCAATGGGGATCAGGAGGGTTACTAGCAGTAGCCCGTGCCTGATCTTGGCGAGGAGAGTTGAGAGAAGTCAGAAAATAACTGTGCCCACAAGCTTGTTGTCTTTGTAGCTTTGTGGTGGAGGAGAGTCACGGCTCTCCTGAGCCAATGTGTCTCCTTTTCCTTAACTGATGTAGGGAGAGTTTCCTCTGCCTGCGTAGTTTTTCTTTTCTTGTTACCACTAGACGTGCTATGGAAAATAGTAATGCTTCTCACAGCCAGGTTCTGGAGCAGGGTGCTTCCAGTAACCCTCCAGGTCCACATTAGCTTTTTCTTCTTTTTAGCTTTATGGTGGAGGAGACTCACAGCTCTTCTGAGCCAATGTGTCTCCTTTTCCTTCATTTATGTAGGAAGAGTTTCCTCTGCCTACGTAGTTTTTCTTTTCTTTCTTTGCATAAGTTCTTCGAAGAGAACACACAGAAGCACAAGAACAAAGGAACACGGCATGCTTTTCATTGACTGCTAACCTGTTCATACCGTACAGAAAGCATATCATCCCGCAAAAATAATGTTTTTGAGGGGTGCGTTCCCGCATGCGGGATGACTGCGGGACGACCTAAAAATAACTTTTTTTGAGGCTGCGGAAAAGTGCGGGAAAGTGAAAACTGATTATTTTTTAGAGTTTTAGAGGGTTTGAGCGGGCAGATTGCCCCTGCGGGAACGTGCGGGAAACAATAAAATAAATATTGAGAGGGGTGCGGGATTAAGGCGGGAAGCAAAAAACAATTATATTTTCCAGGGGTGCGGAATGATTACATTTCTGTACGGTAATTGCATATGAAGTCTTGAAGAAAAAAGGAAGCGTTTTGTTACCCTGGTTTAGAAAAATATTAATATCCTGGGAATTCACATGGTGAATGGTACCTAGACAGGGCATCCTGTGGGAGACGTGGAGATGTAGAAAAGAGAAGTTAGGCTCAAAAAGTGAGGCATACTTCTGACAGAGAGGGCAGACCTGGGGATTGGAACATCTAAACAGCAACACAGAATTGAAGTACGAAGCATATCATGAACATGTCTGTCATGGCCTCTTGAAACATTTTTCGAGTTGTGCTTTTCTAATTTTATGCGCATCACGTGGCATCAGTTTATTTTCTAGTATCTGACACTGCAACCTGGTGGAATTTGTGCATAATTTCACATGCTCATTTCATGCAGAGTGACTGTGCGCGTGTTTCTTTCAGCAGTTAATACTTCTGAACTCAGCTCAAGACATTGTTTCCACACTCGTTGACATTTATACACGTTGACATTTATACACAAGTTTGGTTTGGCTATAGGCACCTTTTTGCTTCAGCTAAGCTGCCCTTGTAGGCAGGTACAGCTATGTAACCTTACCCCATCCTTAACCGAGCCTGCTTCCCATGGGCTTTTATTAAGAGCTTTGGTGATCATTCTTCCAGAAACACATCATGATTGTGGCGCTCAGTTTTCATGCTCAGCATGAAGGCTGGAGATGAAATGAGTTTGGCAGCCTGAGACAGCTTTTCCTTATGGCATCCAGCCAGACTGGCTGACTCAAAGGGAAAAAGCCACGTAGGCATAGAGAACCCTCCCTACATCGATTCAGGAAAGAGAGACACATTGGCTCGAAGGGCCGTGAGTCTCCCCGACCAGAAGACGAGAGGGGAGTTAATGTGGATCGGATAGGCTTCTGGCAGCACGTTGCTCCAGGGCACCAGTGTTATGATGAGTGTTTTTTAATTTCAATGGCACGTTTGGTAGAGGTAAGTTTGCGCACAAATTGTACAGAATGGGCATGGAGTTTTCTAGCAAGTGTTTCAGGTCTCTGTGTTTCAGATCTCTGTGTGTCAATCCCTAATTGTTTTATTTGATCGAGGGTATGGGCAGGGTAGATAGTCCCATTGCCAGATTCAGGTTGCGGGTACACACTTTTCGAGTTGAACAGGCTGTTTGGTCCAATAGTACTTCTCCAGTCTGTGATACCTGTGATACCAACGACATACAAGATGAAAAACATGTGCTGTTTAGATGTTCTAATCCCCAGGTCTGCTCTCTCCGTCAAATGTATGCCTCACTTTTTGAACACAACTTATCTTTCCTACATCTCCACGTCTCCCACAGGATGCCCTGTCTAGGCACCATTCACCATGTGAATTCCCAGGATGTCAATATTTTTCTAAACCAGGAAAACAACAAACTTCCTTTTTTCCTTCATGACCTCATGCGTATTTATGAACAGGCTAGCAGTCAAACGTCTTGACTGAGGCCTTTTTCCCTTGTAACCCTTGTAACCCTTATATTTTTTGTTCTTGTTCTCCAGATCAGACTGGTTTGGTTTCAGGCACCTTTTTCACTTCAGCTAAGCTACCATGTGGTGTTTTTTTGGAATCTCACATTTCCTGCAATTCTGATGGAGTGCAAGTGGATACACCTTGCATGCTTGTTTCATGGGGAGTGACAGTATGTGTGATTCTTCATAGAACTGGCACTCCTGAACTCAGCATTAGGACTTGTCTCCTTTCCCAATCGACATTTGTACACAAAGAAAGTATAAGCCTACGCTAACCAAAAGGCATAACGTTTCGAGCATGACGTTTTGAGTGCCTGATTCTAGTCTAGAGGCTGGACCACAACCCATAACAACCAAAGAGAGACACTCCTCCACACAAAACATCAACCAAACCAGCCAGGCACTCCCTACCCAAGAAAACCCACACCTTTCCCCCCAGAACCACACCAAAAAATTGATACAACACCCCTACACCCCCAGAAACCTTCAAACACTCTAAACACAAAGAAAAGAGCAACTCCTGCCAACTCTACCCTCCCTAGTACTCAGCCCAACAATCCTGAAACTTCAAGAAGAAGCAACCCACAAACTCCTTCTCCCTCCAGCGAGCCACCCAGTAAGCGAACACGATCCAAATCGGAAACGAGCTCCTACCCCCTACCCAATTCAACCAACCAAGGAGCACCCAATTTCCCAGCTTCACAGCAGCAGCAGCACATTAAGCTGCCCCCCCCCCCCCCCCCCCCCCCCACACACACCCACACCCACACACACACCAATCCTCCAGACAATGCAACCATTCACCAAACAAGCCCACCTCCCATACCTGCCACCATTCCTACCACTTCTTGTAGCCAAGACATACGAAACAGCAGCCAAAAAGCAAAGAAGAAAAAGCTTCTCCACATCAACACAAACTTCCCCGACCCAAACATCTCCTCCCCAGGCCCAATGCCTTAAAATCTATACCTCTGGAACTACAAGAAAAACAAAGTGAAAAATTTGGCAGAGCAAACGACCCCTCTCGATGCTATAAATACCGTATACTACTATGACCTAGACATTACTCATATCAATGCATGGAGAATCTTTACAGCCAAGAAAAGCGACAGAAGCGATGACCCCCCCCCCCCCCCTTACAGCAGAAGCAATACCAAATGTATATCTGTGATGTCTGCCATAGAACCTATCACTGGACGTGCATGAGAGAACTTGGATGCTACACCAATGAACAGAGACAAGAAAAAGAAAAAAAAAGAAAAACTACGTAGACAGAGACAAGATGTAGACAACAACAACTACTGGGCTTGCCCTGCCTGTGCTCATCTCAATGAAGATGAAAAACTTAATCGAGAATCAAACTCTCACAGCAAAGACCTCGTGCGCATTGCATGGGAGCCAAGCTGGGAGCCAGAAGACACCAAAGAAACATGGCCAACTTTCCTCCAGCGCATTGTCGAATTTGAGACTCACAAGGATGAACCAAACCTCTCCATACCTGCTGCTGACCTTGCATTAGACAATCTAGAAAGGCAAGGATCTAGCAGAGAAGACAGGAACAATACATGGAAACAAAAATTAGACACAGAATTCCGCAACAAGGTCACCTTCGATGTCGACCCCACAAACCCACAAGCAGACATTATGGGGACTGGACGTTGTGAGTTTTGGATTACAAACGTTGACCTCGTTAGACCAAATCCCAGTAACACAACAGATCCCCACCCCAGATCAGAGGCCACTAACTCCCCTTCCACACCTTCCATACCACCCCTGGTGCTACCGGAGATCAAATCCCTACAGGTGGCATGCATCTACGGCACAGATGGCAAATGTCAAGGGATGCTCACCCCAGAGCGCATTAATATCCTCTATAACGCATTTGACAGAGCCAAGCAGAGTGGGATACATGAACCGATCCATCCCCCACCTAAAAGCTTTGCCTCTGAGCTCCTGGGCCTCTTCTCGCGTTCTATCTTGAGCAGCAGCAAACACCAAAGTAAAAAAATCAAAGACTCCTACATGCGCATCCTACCTGACCATGTCCACTTAGCTCTCCAGAATTGGGCATTAGTGACCCAGGAAAAAATTTCCTCACCCTTAGAACATAACCCCAACTACATCCACTACTGGAGCAAACACCCTCGAGACAGGATCTTTGGAGCCATCCACAATGCTTTGTCGTCCAAATTCTCAGGCTTCTCGTCATGCCATCCTATCTATGACGACCATGTAATGCACCTCACCCTGAAACATGCCATTTACTCTGCAATACTACAAATTGATGCAACAGCAACTTTCATGTTCCTACCAAGCTGGGGAGGTCCAATGAGCATCAATCCGTACTCCAAACTTCTTAATGCCTACCCTCACCTGTGTTGCATATTGGGAACCATACCCTCAGCAGCTCTCAACTATGCTACTCCCCACTTCTGGATCAGCAAGGAATTCATGCTTCCCCGCCACTCCTGGAGCCTACAGATCATTGCTGTCTGGAATACTACAGCAAAAATCCTCCCAATTGAGAACAACCCAACTTGGCTCACTGGTTCAGCACGACACATCCCTGAAACACGCTGGTGGTGAACAACCATCAGCAATGACCCAGTTCTCAACCCCAGACACCCAGGCATTGAGACTGGTTTCAAAAAGTTTGAAAAACTACCCTCTGACCAACAACACACCCCTAAGAACATTATCCAAAGCCAACAACCCCTCTTGCCGCCTATCGCATCTAGCCCAAACCTGGTCCGAAAAGTCCAGAATTGGAAAGAGTGGGCATACACAGATGGTAGCTGCCAAATACATCTCGGAAGACAAGTAATAGGAGCAGGAGTCTACCACCCTGACGATGATAGTCCCAACTATGTCCAAACGGAGCAGGAATCACAAATACGATTGTAAGGGTTGAATTAGCAGCAATAGCAGCTGCCATTCTACAGGGCCACTCTCACATCGCTACTGATAGCCTTTCTTCACTCCTCCAAATTAGAAAGCAAATACTGTGTCCAGAGCTTCATCGCCAGCATGTCCAAGGCCATATCCTTAAAATAATCATACAGCTTGTGCGCAATTCACCTACCCCTATCTATCTCTACAAGGTTAAATCTCACGCTGGAATTGCGGGCAACGAATGCGCAGATGCCATTGCCAAACACCAGGCTATTCAGGGTGATGACACCCCTGCAGACACAACCTTCCCCTGTGTCAACCTTGGAGGCAATCCTTTCCATGATACCACCTGGATTGCCTTTGAGGAAGCTGTCCCACCCCATGCAAGCACATCAGAACGCCCTGACTCGCCTGCCCCTAAGTTTAAACACTTTTCCAACCTTTGTTATGCTCTCAGGACGCACATGCACTCAAAGCACAGACTCGGAAATGCTGACACAGAGACAGGATGCTACTCTTATTATCAAAGCCTACTTCCTACATTCCATAGAAAGGTTAACAATGCCTTCTGGACCATGCCAAAACTTCCTTTTAAAATGAAACGCAACGTGTTCAATTACCGCACAGGTACCCTCTTCAATCAAAAGCATGCAGTGCGCTTTAAAATGTCCATTAGCCTACAATGTCCCCTCTGTGGGGAGCCAGACAGTGCCCTTCACATTCTTTCAGGATGTAAACACTCCACCATATTAAATATGGTAACCGAGCGCCACAACATTGCCAGCAGAATCCTCCTTTAAGGTGTCAGCAAAGGCCTTTTTGGGGCAGGCCTTGCCTCCATGGACATTGGCAACGCAGATCGTCTTGCTCTACAGAACCTGCAGATCCCTGAACACTCAACAAATAGAAACCTTCCCAAATTCATTTTCCCTCATCGTTTCCCTGACAAACAAAGGCTCACTTCTAGTTGCCCTGATACAATATAATTTAGTTGTTCCAATGAAAAGAGTGCCAAGGACCCATTCCCGGTATCCATTGAGAAGTAGAGGGGGGCGCGGGGGGGACAGGGAGCACTCAGCGCCAGCCACAGCCACTCCACCTTCTTCCAAGGTCCGTCATCCTAGTCAGCTCCTTCCAGAACAGAGGCACGTCCATCTCGTGGAGGTCAAATACTGTGAAGACACCCGGCCCAAGAACCAGCTTGAGGCCTCCAAGCAACAGCACCGCGACCTATGTAGCCATCTCTCAAGGGCCTCAGCTCAAGTCACCCTCCATACCATTCTGTTTGGTATGGGAGGCGTCATCTACACCCCCCACACTCTGGAGCCTCTTAAAGAGCTTGGTCTTGACACTCATACAGCTACCAGGCTTGCTCTGAAGCTTCATGCTCACTCTGTTCAGTATGCTTATAAACTTGTTAGCACCAGACGCACTCTTGAGAAGACTTCTCTCAATTCTCATCACCAAGATCAGGCACGGGCTACTGCTAGTAACCCTCCTGACCCCCATTGACTTCTTTCTTGTTTCTCTTGGTGAAGGGGATACACGGTGCCTTGGCCCTAGGTATCCTCTTTTCCTTAATCGATGCGGGGAGTGTCTTCACTGCCTGCGTAGTTTTTCTTTTCTTTTCTGGAGCACTGACCCCCGAGACACTCTCTTTGGTGCCCATCATAACTCCCTCTCATCCATATATTCCGGTTTTTCTGTCTGCCATCCCATTTACACCGAGGAAGCTATGACTCAGGCCTTATGCCATGCTATCTACTCAGTCATTCTCAACACAGAAGCCACTGCTACCTTCATGTTCCTCCCTGTATGGGGACAACACATGATAACTAACCCCTATTCCAAACTCATCACTGCCTATCCACATCTCTGTTGTGAACTTGGAGCCATCGCTCGTACCAACCTTTGCTACAACGATCCACAATCCTCCATCAACCAGGAAATACCCTTTTCTCAGCACACCTGGGACCTACAAATTATTGCAGTCTGGAAAACAGCTGCAAGGATTCATCTAAACAATCGTAACCCAGCTTGGCTACAAGGCCTGGCTTCGGCTGTACCAGAAGTTAACTGGAAGCTGCGCAGTATGGGCAACCATTCTACTCTCAATACAATGCATGCTGATATGCCTGGATTTAATAATTGCCAACGCCTCCCCTCTGACAAACAACAAATATCTAGATATCTTACCTCTCCACACGTAGGTAATCAGGAAGAACTTTTTGTACTTAACCAATCTAGTCCAACCCTCAAGCTCAAAGTCCCTGACTGGAGGACATGGGCTTACACTGATGGTAGTTGTCAAATCCAGAATGGCATACAAGAAATTGGAGCAGGCGTCTACTGCCCTCTCACTGACAACAGAAGTTTTGTCCAGCCCAACGGTGCTGGAATTACCAACACCATATGTTGAGCTGAATCAGCAGCAATTGCTGCTGCCATCACGCACTCTTATTCACACATTGCTTCAGGCAGTCTCGCCTCTCTTTGTCAAATACGTAAACAACTTATTTACCCAGAGAAGCACAAACAACATATTCAAGGGGATGTCCTAAAAACCATATCTACCCTCATAAGCAACTCAAACTAATACTTGTTTCTACAAAGTAAAATCTCATGCTGGCATTGCTGGTAACGAATGTGCAGATGCTATTGCAAAATATCAAGCAAGCCAAGCCAATAATAGTGTGGCTGATACTGGGATCCCTAGCACAGGCCCCGGCGGAAATCCTTTTTCTCATATATTTTGGTTAGCCAAAGAGGAAAAAGAAGAACACAATGCTGGCACATCCACAGCTCCCACACTCAATCCTAAAATCACCTACCTCCCCAATCTTCAAAATGCTCTCAAGTCTCATATGCATACAAAACACAGACTTGGATATGCCAATCCCAAAACAGGCTACTACTCTTATGATCAGAGTTTGTTATGTAGATACAAAAATCAGCAATGCCTTTAGGAACTTGTCCTGTATATCCACACCCATGAAGCGCACCATCCTACAATATCGCACTGGCACCCTCTATAACCAAAAACATGCGGTTCGCTTTAAAATGTCCACTAACCCACTTTGCCCTCTCCCAGGTTGTCATCAATTAGACAGCGCACTCCACATGCTTTCAGGCTGCCAAAATCATATCATCTCCAGCATGAAAACCGAACGCCACAATGTTGCTGGAAGAATGATAATCAAAGCTCTCTCTTAGCAAAAGCCCGTGGGGAGCAGGTTTGGTTAACATGGACATTGGGAGTGGTGATAAGTTGGCGCAGCACAACCTTCAAATCCCTGCACGTGCATCAAACATAATTATACCCCCTTACCTCTTTCCGAGAATATTTTCTAAGAGATCTAGACTCACCTCCGGCCGTTCTGATGCTATACTGATTACTCCCTATAAAGCCAAACCCACTTCTTCTCCTTCTACCTCCTGCTCACACCATCATGCGTTACGCAGCAGACACAACCCCACACTGAGGGCCACAACAGCCAACCGCGTGAGGCAACCCCACCAACTGAATGTAAACCAGCGGCATGTGCACTTGATCGAAATCAAGTACTGTGAAGACACGAGGCCTGGACAGCAGTTGGAGGCGGCACAGCGGCAGCATGCAGACCTCTGCAAGCTCATTAATGCAAAAGTTGTGACTCTCCACACCATCCTTTTGGGTGTTGGTGGGACCTGCTACACTTAGCACGCCCTTAACCAGTTTAAACAACTGGGACTTGACCACCAACGCGCCAATAAACTTGCTCGCAAACTTCATGCCCATTCTGTCATGTATGCCAACAAGCTTGTTACCACTAGGCGTGCTATTGAAAACAAGAATACTTCTTGCAGCCTGGTTATGGGGCCGGGTGCTTCCAATAACCCTCCAGATCCCCATTAGAATCTTCTTTTTGTAGCTTCGTGGTGGAGGGGACTCACGGCTCTTCTGAGCCAATGTGTCTCCTTTTCCTTAATTGATGTAGGGAGAGTTTCCTCTGCCTACGTAGTTTTTCTTTTCTTTTCTTTCTTCTAGTCTAGAGGGTGCAGACTGGGGAATGCAAGCTGAGCATGTGTGTAAGCCTGGGGGCTGTGGTAGCAGGTTGTCCATGAAGTGGCGGCCTGAGCTTGCTGAGGTTTATGCAGAAGCGCTTGTGGAGAACAGTGAGATACAAACTCAGTTTGAGCAAGCCATTCAAAGGAGGACCCTATGTCTGCTTGTGAGACAGCCTGTTTTTGCTTGCGTTCAATGGTTGTACAAGCTGCTGGGGATGCGGGCATGACTGAGCTGGTCAGTGTGTGTGGGCCTTTGCATGCCAGCTGGAGGGGTGCTCACAGCCCTCCCTGGTTTCATGCAGCTTGTAGAGAGAAGCGTCGTGTGTTTATGGAGGCTCTTAGAACTGGTCAGCCTCTACATGCGCGAGTTTGTGCAGAGGCAATACAAGATCCAAGTTCTGTGGTTGAAGCGTGCATACACGCGGAGACAGAGGGATGTGTTCCTAGGGAGGCTTTACAGTAAAGACCCTGATGTGCATGCAATGTGAGGCGGTCTAAGCGTACTCAGACCACACCTGTGGCACAGTCTGTGTGGGATATGTATTTAAAAGCGCACTTTCAGCCCCGTGAGGCAGCTCAATTGGTTCATGAGGGTGTGGCTCTGTCTGCAAGGGATATGGCTGTTCCTTTGGGTTGTGGGCGTGATATTAAGGCCCTCTTGAGACAGGGTACTCAAAATAATTGGATGCCTGAGCCGGACACAGTTGCTGTGCCTTCAGAGGAGGAGATGCAAGGGCTGGTAGCCAAGCAGATTGGGAAGATGAATGGGCGTGCTTCCCCTGGTTTTGACTGTGTGGCTGCTCCTTTTATTAAATATGCTGCTATGGTGCGCCCGCGGGTCAATGGCTGGGGCACTGAGCGAGTGAATGTGCTGGTGCCGTGCATTGCCCGGCTTTTCAAGCTGTTCTATGACAAGGCTCGCATTCCTGAATGTTGGAAGAAGGCCAAGCTGACCCCCTTGTACAAAAAGGGGCCCCTCATTGAATCTAATAGCTACCGCATGCTGGCTGTCAGTGGCACAATGTACCGCTTGTATGCTAATGTGATTTGTTCTCCAGTCACGGACTGGTGTGTGGCCTCAAACAGGATCCTAGATACACAATTCGGTTTTTACCCCGGAAGGAACACTCTCCAGCCCATCTACATTTCAAGGCACCTACAGCATGCTGCACGCACAATCAAGCCTGGGCGATCTAGTCGGCTGCACACTGCATCCATTGACTTCAAGCAAGCATATGACACCATCCCTAGGCAGGCTGTCTGGCAGCACCTGCAGCGCACACGCATGCCCACTTCTTCCTTGTCCGTCATTAAAAACATGTACGATGCTGATGAGTATATTTTGAAGGATGGAGAGAAGAATGCTCAGGTGCACCCTAACACAGGTGTGAAACAGGGCTGCCCTTTGTCCCCTCTGCTTTTCTCTCTGTATATTAATGACATTGATGAAATTGCGGAGGGGGTGCAAGGTGCTGTCACGGGTACGGCTGAATTCTATGTGACGCACATGTTATATGCTGATGACCTGACTCTGATGGCCAACGATCCTGTTGCGTTGCACACCATGTTGAACCGCTTGCATACGTATGCTCAGAGGAAGCACTTAGTCATCAACACAGCTAAATCTGAGGTGGTGCACTTCAATTCCTCTGGGTCGGACCTGCCTGTTTTTCATATTGGGGGGGTGCCACTGGCACACAAGGAGTCTTTTAGATACCTTGGCATGATGTTTCACAAGTGCATGAGCATGGCCAAGTCCTCTGAGCATGCAACTGGCCCCTTCATGGCGTCTGCATTTCGGGTTCGTCAATTTGTTCGTGAGAATTTTCTGGCAAATAGGCCGTACGTGTCTCTGTGGCTTGGGAAGACGTATGTGGTTCCAGCTGGAATGTATGCAGGCCAAGTGTGGGGCACTGAATACATTTGAGCGGGCAAGGAATTTGCAAGTGATCTGCAAGTGCGGCACATGAGTTATCTTAAGAGCACGCTGGGTGTAAAGCGTACCACTACAAACTGGGCTGTCCTGAGGGAGAGTGGTCATGAGCCGCTTCAGTTTTACTGGTTCAGGTCTGCCGTCAACACGTACAATAGCATGCTGAGGTCTAACAGTGAGACGTTGAGAAGAGTGCTGAAAGCAGATTTGAAAGAAAAAGAAAAGAAAAGAAAAGAAAAAGAAAAACTACGTAGGCAGAGGAAACTCTCCCTACATCAATTAAGGAAAAGGAGACACATTGGCTCAGAAGAGCCGTGAGTCCCCTCCACCACGAAGCTACAAAAAGAAGACTCTAATGGGGATCTGGAGGGTTATTGGAAGCACCCGGCCCCATAACCAGGCTGCAAGAAGTATTCTTGCTTTCAATAGCACGCCTAGTGGTAACAAGCTTGTTGGCATACATGACAGAATGGGCATGAAGTTTGCGAGCAAGTTTATTGGCGCGTTGGTGGTCAAGTCCCAGTTGTTTAAACTGGTTAAGGGTGTGGTCAGTGTAGCAGGTCCCACCAACACCTAAAAGGATGGTGTGGAGAGTCACAACTTTTGCATTAATGAGTTTGCAGAGGTCTGCATGCTGCCGCTGTGCCGCCTCCAACTGCTGTCCAGGCCTCGTGTCTTCACAGTACTTGATTTCGATCAAGTGCACATGCCGCTGGTTTACATTCAGTTGGTGGGGTTGCCTCACGCAGTTGGCTGTTGTGGCCCTCAGTGTGGGGTTGTGCCTGCTGCGTAACGCATGATGGTGTGAGCAGGAAGTAGAAGGAGAAGAAGTGGGTTTAGCTATATAGGGAGTAATCAGTATAGCATCAGGACGGCTGGAGGTGAGTCTAGATATCTCAGAAAAGAAAGAAAGAAAGATCTACGCTTGCCGTTCGGCCGCGTGCATTAAGGAAAGAGCCACCCATTTACTCCCACCGATAGAGGGCATCTTTATCTCCACCCCGGCCACAAGGATTCGATCCGGGGACCTCCTCCTTGCTGTCGCCCTCCTCGCGCTTGGCCAGGGCTCCGTAACATGACGGTGGCTGAATGGTCTCAGATCTCAGAAAATTTTCTTGAAAAGAGGTAAGGGGGTATAATTCTGTTTGATGCATGTGCAGGGATTTGAAGGTTGTGCCGCGCCAGCCTATCATCACCCCCTATGTCCATGTTAACCAAGCCTGTTCCCAAAGGGCTTTTGCTAATGGCTTTGATATTCATTCTTCCACCAACATTGTGGCGTTCGGTTTTCATGCTGGAGATGATATGATTTCGGCAACCTGGAAGCATGTGGAGTGCGCTGTCTAATTGATGACAGCCTGGGAGAGGGCATAGTGGGTTAGTGGACCTTTGGAAGCGAACCGCATGTTTTTGGTTATAGAGGGTGCCAGTGCGATATTGTAGGATGGTGCGCTTCATGGGTGTGGATATACAGGACATGTTCCTAAAGGCATTGCTGATTTTTTTATCTACATGTGGTAACAAACTCTGATAATATGTTTTGGGGTTGGCACATCCAAGTCTGTGTTTTGTATGCATATGAGGTTTGAGATCGTTTTGAAGATTGGGGAGGTAGGTGGTTTTAGGATTCAGTGTAGGAGCTGTGGATGTGCCAGCATTGTGTTCTATTTTTTCCTCCTTGGCTAACCAAAATGAATGAGAAAAAGGATTTTCTGCCGGGGCCTGCGCTAGGGATCCCGGTATCAGCCACATTATTATTGGCTTGGCTTGCTTGATATTTTGCAATAGCATCTGCACATTCGTTACCAGCAATGCCAGCATGAGATTTTACTTTGTAGAAACAAATATTGCTTTGGGAGTTGCTAATGAGGGTAGATATGGTTTTTAGGACATCCCCTTGAATATGTTGTTTGTGCTTCTCTGGGTAAATAAGTTGTTTACGTATTTGATGAAGAGAGGTGAGACTGTCTGAAGCAATGTGTGAATAAGAGTGTGTGATGGCAGCAGCAATTGCTGCTAATTCAGCTCGACATATGGTGTTGGTAATTCCAGCACCGTTGGGCTCGACAAAACTTCTGCTATCGGTGAGAGGACAGTAGATTCCTGCTCCAATTTCTTGTTTGCCATTCTGGATATGACAACTACCATCAGTGTAAGCCCATGTCCTCCAGTCAGGGACTTTGAGCTTGAGGGTGAGCAGATTTGAGCTTGAGGGTGTCTTTGAGCTTGAGGGTGACTTTGAGCTTGAGGGTGACTTTGAGCTTGAGGGTGACTTTGAGCTTGAGGGTGAGCAGATGTGAATATTCATTTGCGTGAGCCTTCCTGCTGGACTGCTCAAGTCTGAGACGTTTTCCAAGGCCTACAGCGCTGTGATTCCTTTGAGCAAGCTGTGCGGCAGGGCACTCCTATCCCTATTCAAGACTTTACTGACCTCACTGAGGTCTGTGCCTGGCAGGCACAGGTTACGGGCAGTGTGGAGGGATGTTGAGGGAGTGAATTCGCGGGACACATACAGTAAGCTGGCAACTTATCAGTCTCTTGTTGCAGTGCCTTTTGATCACAATGTGCGTGCCCCCGCCCGTTTACCAAGGCACATGCATTTGGATCTGTCTCAACATGTCATGAGGGATGTTTGCCGTTTTATACTTAGGCACACACACTGAAGGTGGAGACAGCGGCTTGGGATACTCGGAACGCTCTTTGTGTGATCGCTGTTCTTGTGATGAGATTCAAGATGAGGCTCATGCCCTTTTGGTGTGCAGATACGCAAATGTTTGTGCTCTGAGGAGAAAGTATGCTTACCTGTTCAACTGTTTTTCTGGTGATTTTTCAATGGAGCAACCATTTTTACAACAAGCCAGTGTCCAGGATGTTTCTGATTTCCTCTTGCAACACAACAAGCATTTTTCGTTTGTTTCTGAGCTCATGGACAATATGTTGACTGGCGAGGACCAGCCACAGGCCGATCAGCTGAACCGTCTGGCTGAAGGTCCCCCCATGTAAATTTAATTCTTACCAACTTGGTTTTGAAAAGGCCGTTTGTATTTGTACACATTAGTTTGGTTACAGGCACTCTTTTGCTTCAGCTAAGCTGCCCTTGTAGGCAGGTTTCTTAGATTTGTGTCAGATTTAGTCTCAATTTTTGATACTGGTTGAGCTTGTTTCACCAGCTGCCATCAGCCAGAGTCTCGGGCTGTAGGCCACCATTGTAAACCCCTTGTAAACCCCTTGTAGGCAGGTACAGCTATGTAGCCCTATCCTGTCCTATCCTCGTAGGCTTGTACAGCTATGTAATTCTTTCTTTCCCTAACAAGCAAGGGTCCCCTTGTTGATGAGAGTCGATAGATGTAGTCTCGAGGTGCTGGCAAGTTATTAGCATGCTGGAAAGAATGGAGATTCAATAGTGAATTGTGTAAAACCAGTAAAACCATAAGTTTCAATAGTGATTTAAAGCAACTTGCAAACTTGAAGGTTGTTGGCTTCATGTTCATCTTGAAAAATTAAAAAAAACCTGTTTCCACTGTCACAAAGCTCCTGGGAACAAGTTTGGAGAAGCAGGCTGCGGTTGTGGGTACCTTGCATCATGTGCTTCAATTGGAAGTATGTGGAGCTGAACAGTTGGTGTGAGGGGTATTGGGGCTACACAACATGCAGTCCAGAAAGGTGTGGGGCCACACACAGTACAGCATTTTGGAAGCTAAACATGGCTGATGATTGCTGCCAGTCATGGGGTTACACAAGGTGTTTCTTGTTGCTGTGGGGCTGAACATACTGAGTTTGGGTATGCGCACATGTATGCTTTGTTGGAGCTACACACATGTCTGTCAATCCTCTGGTTGCTGAACACGTACCTCATTGCTATCCTGGCGAGCATGGGGCTGTACATGAATGTGGCATGGTTTTTGAGAAACAGTTTGAGCAACTTCTACGCTTCCTATATCTCTGTTTTTTAGCAACGCAAAAACAGTTGTAGACTTCAGACTTCTCTTTTAGTTTCAAACTCAGGTCTGGTTTGGTTGCAGGCATCTCTTTATGCTTCAGCTAAGCTGCCCTCGTAGGCAGGTACAGCTATGTAACCCTTTCCTTTCCTTTCCTATGTACCTTGCATCCTACTGTGCTCCACTGGCCGTCCGCAACGGAGCTCAGTCATCATGAGCTCATTCCGACTCATCCAGGAAGCAGGCTTGAAGCATGGCGTTCAGCCTGCTCATGGACTGCTTTTACTATTTTCCCATAATTCCTATTCAACATTATCTTCTCACCTCTCTTGCTGGCTCTCATATGTAAATCTTATAACGAGACTTATCGTTGTATTTCTGATCTCATGGATTTTTTTTGTGCTGTTGGAACAGTTAAGCAGACCGAGCAGCCAAACTACCTGGCTGAAGGTCAAATCCCATTGTAACTCATTGTAACTCATTGTAAATCTTCGGCACAAAATTCAGGGACATCCAAGGCAGGCATTTAAGCAGAGGATGCTACTGATCCTCATGTAAGGAATGCCCTGTGCCAAGAAGCGCTTGTTGAGGGAAATGCAAGAAATTATCACAACACAAGGAAATCAGTTCTCTTGGGAAATTGACGTCATGTACACGAAGCACTTGCTGACCTCGGCAAAGCAGCCGCAGTCTGCGTAGCAAGTGTCAAGCAAATAGTCATTTAAAATCTGTTCGTGCCCACTTCATCCTACTGGCTAAGGAAAGCAGCAAGAAAAACAGCTAGCACTATGCCTACGGAACACAAAACGGATTACAGATGACGGACACGTCTACCCATGAGCAACCTACATATAGTTCTGCCAGCCCTAGCAGCCCAGAAATCTGGATAAGAATGTTGTAATATACAATCCCCCTTTGCACAGGTCATGCTTGCAATGTGGAGGCAAGTTGGGAGTGCAAGGGGAGCCACGTTCGGTTTTGAAACCTATACACACAAGCGTCAGCAGCCCGCAGCACCACACAGCATCACTGAACACAAGACCGAAGCACTAGGGCCTGTATGGCAAGGTACCCTGCAACTTCCCTCATGTGCACAGCATACTGAAGGCACCCAACATGCACAGCGATTTCATATCATGAGATCTAGCTCGTAGCGCTGGTAGGTGTTGTGCGCGTCATCCTCCATGCGAGGCAGGAATGCCACTAGGGCATCTTGGGCTCCGATGTACAGGCTGTTGTAGATGCGCCAGTACACCTCCCGCACTTTCCGGGCAGGATGCCACAGTCCCTGAGTGTGTTTGTGCATGTGTGTATGTGTGTGTTTGTGCATATGTGTGTATGTGTGTGTGTGTGCGCGTATGTCAAAGCATGCGGGTATCTGACCATTGAGTACCCTAATCTCTTAACACACACGAGATGCGCAGTCATGGCCGCGTACTTAGGTTCCTGGTCTCTGCCTCCATCCAAACGAACAGCTCTAGCTCTGCCCAACACAAACACACTACAGCACAAGTGCACATTCCATACCTGGAGAGTGTAGCTGAGCACAGCTGAGGGGCCAACGGCCACCCTGCACCCATCGATGGCGCCGGACACTGCTTGGACCACGTGCGGGCTGGTCTCAAAGATGTTGGGCCACACGTAGTTAAGTAGGTGCACTAGGGGCTCCTCGCAGCCCAGGCCCTGCAAGTGTTTGCCACGAGGGTGTGAGGGGGCTAAAGAAAGCGTGCGCATGTGCAATTAGTGAACAACCATGCACAATGTGTGAACAGCCAGGGGGGACGAGCCATGCATCAGTCCTGTAGGCATCTACTCTGTTCAAGGGATTGGGAGTTGCTTGCAAAAATGCATGCACAGCTGCAAACCAAATGTTTTTTTGCCAAGTACGTGGAAAGCTTCATGCAATGCAATTGTAAGTCCCCATGCCGACAAATTTCAAATGCATAGCAGTCAGTGTTTTTCATAGCTGCGACGCGTCGCTGTTTTGCGACACAGACGGTGATTCACGGTGCTACACAGGGACGCCCGGCAGGGCGTCCCTGAGCACCCTGTGTAGCCAAGTTGCGACGCGGAAATTTCCGGGGAGTACTCTGTGTAGCCAAAAATAGCCTTAAAAGGTTTGAGATTACATTGGGCAAATGCCCAACGTGCCCAGCGTGCCCCCGCCCAGCCTGCCCCACCTGCAGCAGCAGCAGCAGGAGCAGCAGCAGCAGACCCAGCAGCAGGAGCAGCAGCAGCAGACTCAACAGCAGGAGCAGAATCAGCAGCACAAGTGCCCCTTGCTGCCCATGCAAGCACAGCAGCGTTGCCTGCAAGTACAGAGGGGGGGCAGCAGCAGGAGACAGCAGCAACACCTGCGCCCATGGCTGTGCATTCAAGCACAGCAGCGTTGCCTGCAAGCACAGAGGGGGGGCAGCAACAGGAGACAGCAGCAGCACCTGCGCCCATGGCTGTGCCTGCAAGCACAGAGTGGGGGCAGCAGCAGGAGACAGTAGCAGCAGGAGAGGCTGATAGGCAACCTAGTGGGAAACGGGTCCAGGGGCAGGCTGGCGGGACAAGGAAGCGGCGCAAGCAAGAGGGGCGAAGGCATCCAACTGGGCGCAAGCAGGGTGACATCGACAAGGTTCCAGAGCTGCAGTTTTTTGTGGACATGGGGAATGGATTGGCCAAGTCCTTGCCATGCAGCTTTGTGAAGAAGCAGGATGTGCTTGTTTCATTGCACAGGACAGATGCAGTTGACTCCCATTTGGGCACAAAGTCACGCCCTCCTTCCAAGAGAGATATGGCACAGCAGCAGCAGCAAGGGGAGGAGAAACAGCAGCAAGAGGTGGAGCAGCAGCCAGAACAACAGCAGCAGCGGCAGAAAAAGTGCTTGCACGAGCAGAATGTGGAGGCCTGGGAATTGCATCGACAGGAGCTGGCTCTGCAGGGGCAGCAGAAGCACCGCAGCATCTAAGGCGCCTTGGAAGCAGCTGGTGGGGAAGCTCTGAGGCAGAAGGCAGTCCAGTTTGCAGCAGTCCTGCATACACTACAGCATCAGCGCCCCATGCTTGCCTATGAGCAGCAACAGGAACTCCAGCGCATGTGGGAGTTTGAGCAGTCCCATTTGAGAGGGCGATGGCAAGTGAATGGCTGCAAAGCAGCGGCGCCCAGCCCCATTTGCCACTCAGCAACAGCAGCAGCCCACCCCTGTCTATGATGTTGATGATAACGAGTACTTAAAGAACTTGGAGAGTGTTTTCTTATGTTGGATGGCAGCTTGACACTTTCATTTATCAGTGGGGAGGGCTAGAGACGTGAGGGGGATTGGGGAGGTCTTCCACAATGTGGATGCCAAGATTGTTTTATTGTTACATATGAAGACATTTCTCGTAGTTATGATATTCAGGCACTCGCCAAAATTTTGGCACAAAAAAATTTTGGGGTTTGCTGCACTGTTTTTGGGCAGGAGCACCCTGTATAGCCCTTTTGCTACACACCCCAAAACCTTATGAAAAACACTGATAGCAGTCATGGTTGGGTCTGTGTGCAAAAAGTGTTTAGCCTTTCACAAAAGGTTTGAGAGCTTGCAGGGCTTGAATATACTCTAATTACCCTGACAACCTCCTCAAGATCTTAAATACCTTTGTGTGTGTTTCACTTGGTCTTGTCGACAAGATAGAAAGAATGAGACGCAGAGTACGCGGCACACGGAAGCGATACAGAGCACGAGTACCCACAAGAACTCACCGACACTCCTAAACTGATGTGCTGCACCACCGCTGCAGCAGTTTGGCGGTGCACAAGGTCCCGGTCCATCAGCGCATCTTCCAACAAAGGCGTCACAGCATAGATGTAGTCCTGTGTGCAAAAGTGGACGAGCGCGCTCACAACTGCATTAGATACAATTGTAAGTGCACAGGCGGGTGCGCCAGTCAGGATACCTGCTCCATGCACAGCTGTGTATGATTGCCTGCAATCACACACCATAAAGCCATTTCCAAGGTTGGCATAAGGAGCACCCAAAAGCGGACGTCACTCTTTCATCAGTATTATTGTCTCTGGTGCACAGCGCGCTAGCTGAGGCAGTGCACTTGTTCGTCATCTGCATCAGTTACCAGACAGGTGTTAGGTGAATGCAAAGATGCACATCCTACGTATCTGTAACCCCAACACACACGCGAGCAAGGAAGAACAGGAAAAAGTGTGGATAAACGCGCGCACCTTGCCCATCTCCCCGATGTACTCAAACATGAAGGACAAGGCCTTCAGGACACCATTCTGCACGTTTAGCTCTGGGACGCGGTATTCATTCATCAGCGCTGGCAGCACTGCGTTGACACAGCAGGGGGCAAAAACAAACAAGTTATGTGGCAGTTTTCAATCACACACAGTGTGTATATGTGCCCACGCGCAAGTGAGCATATGCTACCTGTCGTGGGCTCAAAGATTTGTGTAAGAAAAACGCACTGCACACATGCTTTGCGGCCAGGCATATTGCCAAGGGCTTCTCCAGACTTCAGGGCGCTTTCAAAGCAACTAAAATTAAGTCTTTGGCAGGAAAGAGTTGAACAAAGCATGAGGCCCAACACGCATGAGCA
The DNA here is from genome assembly GCA_914767535.2 of Dunaliella primolecta. NCBI lineage: Eukaryota > Viridiplantae > Chlorophyta > Chlorophyceae > Chlamydomonadales > Dunaliellaceae > Dunaliella > Dunaliella primolecta. The sequence goes on from OU611752.1 coordinate 12,674,161, forward strand.
CAAACATGGCTTCCTTGACAGCTTGAGCAATCACCAAACATTCCTGCGCACTGCATCACTGCTCAGCGTTGCCACCCCCACCTGTGAATGGCGCGCATGTCTCAGCCACAATGGCAATGGCCACAGTGGTGCACACGCGATTCTGGCGCTCCTGCACCTTCAGGTTATTCAACAGGGTCACCAGCACATCCTGCGGTGGCATCCAAAAGCAAGGAGGAGATGCGTTTATTCAACAGCATTACCCGCATATCCTGCGGAGACATCCGAATACAAAGGGTAAGCGCTGGACCTGATTAAGGAACGGATGGATGGCAGAAGCGTGGCCTTACGAGAGCACAGCCTCTGAACGGGAGCGCTAGTTGGAAGTTATGAGGTGAGAAACCGTAGGTTGTATGGAGGGGCAGGTAATGAGCACAATCATGCACGGGGGCATCACACTTTCTTTTTTCACCAGGCACTTGACTCTGTGTGTGACCCAAGCAGTTCCACCGCTGCTCTTGACCATCGCAAGCAAGGGAGCGACTAGGAGGAGGTAGACACAAGTGAGCAGCATGCCTCAGAACACAACAGACTTGAAAGCAAACATATTTACACGTTTGAACGTGCATCAGCTGTGCCCTCATCACAATTTAGGCATTGCTTGTGCCCTTGACACAAGACAGGCACCATCTGCGCCCCTATAAGATAGGAAAACACCCACCTGTGGACCAATAGCCTTGGCAATGTAGCCAAAGGTGTTGACCGTGGCGCGGCGGATGGCCTTCTTGTGCGCCTTCAGCATGTCCAGCAGCTCAAAGCAGATACGCATCCACTCGCGTGCTGGCACGTAGCTGGCGCCTCTATCAGCAATGCGGCCCACCAGGTCGATGCAATTCTCTTGCACCTTCTCATGCCTGTGTGTGTGCATGTGTGTGTGTGTGTGTGTGTGTGCGTGTGTGTGTGCGCGCGTGCGTGCATGTGTGTGTTGTGTGTGTGTTGTTGTGTATGGGCGGGTGGAAGCTCGTGCGTGTTGGAGTAAGAGGTTGTGTGGAGGAAACGCGCCATAAGCGCCAGACCCAGCTTTGAGTGGCAGGCCTAGCTCAAAAACCCGGGTCACTAATAGTTGAGCAGCTGGACATCAGCATTACACACAGTGAAGCATCCATGAGCTTGAGGGAAATCCTGCCAATGGAGGTGTGAACTGAGGTGCGCTGAATCTCAAATCAAAGGTGCTCGTAGCAGTGCAACGATGAAGGCGTACAATGCACCCATGTAATATGGAGGGCATACCCTTGCCCACTCGCATACTCCATATGCAAAGCATGCAGACAGGCTGCCTGGAACACAGGAGGACCAAACATAAGGCACGCGAAACAGCAACGGCATCTCCCTGCCACCTGACCTGTTTTTCAGGATAGGCGTCAGCCGCGGCAGCAGCTCCTTGATTGGGGGCGTCATCCTGGTCATACCAATGACGTTGACGATGCTCTTTAGGGCGCCCAGGATGGAGCCCAGGACTTCAGGGTATTCCTCACCCAGGTACTCATACAACACGACACCTGTGGGTAATGGAGCGGCAGGGCAAGCACGGCAGGCACAGGTGAGCTAAGTTTCGGGAGGCATGCCTGGGGGAGTCACACCAGTGTCCATCTGCCCTCCAGGCACACAGTGCAGCCCAGGCAGGAGACCACTTAGATGGCCCAGCAGCTGCTCTTAAGGCTTCAGGGTTAGTGTTTCAGCCATTTTCAGTGCAGCACAGGTAGGGTATCCACCTTGGTGGCTCAGCAGCTCCTTCCAAGGGCGCAGGGTTAGGGTTCAGGCATTCAGTGCAGCACAGGCAGGGGACCCACCTAGGTGGCCCAGCAGCTGCTCCTCATCGCAGGCCTTCATGACCGGCGCAATGCGCGCAATCAAGTCAGCAGCTTGCTGGCGGATCTTGGCAGACTTGTTATTCAAGCGCCACTTGATGGTACCGCACACCTGTATGCGGAGAAACGCGTACACCCACAGCAATCCATATTCATGGTCCACACATTTTATCAACACTTCATATCTACCAATATGGATGAGCATGGAGGTATGAATGAGCATTGAGGCAAGGAGTGGCGGAGGTTTTTACATTCATGCTGGTCATACCTACATTTTGCCTGCATAACACACACAACCTCTCACCTGAGGCAGGTACGGCTTGGCTCGCTTGCCTAACGAATTGACGACTGTGCCGAAGCCGTTGAGCATGACGTGAGCATCCTCGCCGACCTGCAGGTCACAGTCAGGTGCGAAGGCATGCGATGGAAATGTTAGTGAGAGGAGGCGACTACTAAAGCAAGGAGGAACGGGTGGACAGATGTCACATGTGTGTTGCCGAGGCCCTACAGAGCGGGGGGGCATAACAGCAAGAACCTCCCTCAAGTAACACAAGGACGACGTCACGAGCAGCAGCAAGCGCCATGGGAGTAAAGCATGCTGCATCAGGCAGGCCTTCCACCATTTGTACCAAACACAACAACCTCAAATGTCAGTGCTCAGCGACAGGCATCATTACGCAGCGCACCTGCTCCTGGAAGGCATACAGGATGCCATCGATGAGCAGCTCCTCCAGGCGCGCATCAATGTCGCTGCTGCCCAGATTGCTGACCACCTGCACAGAAGGCACATGCAATTACACCCCAGCGTCAAGCAGCTGCTGTTCCTCCAGATTCATGCACATAACCAGCACAAACAGCTATGGAGGTTACTCGTCAGTCACACCCCAGCGTCAAGCAGCTGCTGTTCCTCCAGCCACATACTCATAACTTTGCACAAACAGTCCTTGAGTCTGGACGTCACGCATCCATCTGCCCATAGATGCATGCATCCACATCAATATGCTGAGCATACATCGGTCTGCCAGCACACACACACACACACACACACACACACACACACACACACACACACGAGCTGTGTGCATTGGTACTGGCCCTCACCTTCTCAATTGTCTCCATGACCATGCGCCTGTAGGGCTCGCTCTCATCCTTCAGATCCTCCACCACGCGCCCTACGATCTCTGAGCAGCCCACCTTGTCCGCAAGGGACACAGTGGTCTCAACCAGGGCACGGTAGTTACGCCTGCAGCAGCCAATCAAGGAGCCTCGGTGCGTTTGCAGAAGAAGACATTTGCAAAAAAAGGTTGCAAAATGTCAGGGTTGTGCAAGTGAGGTGGCATGCACTTGAGGTACCCTGATGCTTTGGTGAAAACGTTCACATCTGCGAGCGTCAGAGCTGTGCAAGCAAGGTGGCATGCGCTTGAGGGGGTCTGTTGCCGTGTCGCATACACGTTTGCAGACTATCAGGGTTGTGCAAGCAAGGTGGCATGCGCTTGAGGGGGTCTGTTGCAGTGTCGCATACACGTTTGCAGGCTATCAGGGTTGTGCAAGCAAGGTGGCATGCACTTGATTGATGAAATGGGGTTGGCTGCACGGTAAGATGAGCTCCAAAGGAGACTCCAAGGCTGGCAGCCACTTGAGGGCAATGATGTGGTGAAGTCCTTGCAGTGGCATTGCAGCGAGATCCTTACAGTGGCTGCCTTGCAGTGAGAGCCTTGCAATTGCTGGCAAGATGAGCGCCTGGGCCTCGTGCTCTACTCAACACTGTCTTCCGAAAGGAGTAACAGAAGCTTGCGAATGTGGAAGCCTAAGCAGCCGCACATCGGAAAAGGAATGCCAAAGCTTTGCTTATAACACTTGCCAGCAATGGCTCCCCACATCGCTCCTATTTCTGGACCTTGATAGATACACACAGCAACACATTAATGGGTATCCAGGCAAGTCTGAAGAGAGATTCTTGGTGCTTGTCAAACCTTATGGGACCCACAGGCAGAGCATCCAAAGATATAAAACTTGGCATTCCAGCCACGCATGCTGAGCTCGCCTGTCCAGTTAAATGAGCCACACCTGGAAGGCCTTGGAGACAGCTGGTGCCAGGAGGACCACAGCTAAGAAGGGGCAGCTAAGCATACAGTAGCCAAGCTTGCTGAGCTCACCTGTCCAATGCCATGCGTCGCACCCAGAAGGCCTTGAAAAACTCTGGCAGGATCTCGGTCTTGATGTAGTCGCTCTCCACACCCTCTGTGCTCACACACTGCTTCACCACTTTCAGCACAATCTTCTTCATCTCCTCATCGGGCGTCGCAAACTCGCGCTTCAGCACGATCATCACCTGAAATGGAGGTGGAAGCACATGGCAAAAAAATATTGAGTACCTGCTCGTGCACAGGCCAGACATGCCAGTTAGCCTACCAGGGCAGTGGAGAGCATGCCAGAGTGAGAGCAGGCTGAGAACACCAGGAATGCAAAGGTGGCCCATCCACTGCAGGGGAACCTTGGGCCACCTGGCTCCCCGCACACACGTCCAGATAATTGCATTTCCGACGCCATGATGGGAAGGTCATTTGGCAGGACCATTTTCAACGATCAAACACATAACAACACATAACAGGTGAAGCGTGGAGCCGTGCGGCTTGCTTCCTACTCCAGCAACACACTCTGGCTCCTTGTGCCCTGCCTTTGTTTGCCAACATTTGAGTGGTCTTTCTCCACGATTCGAGTGAGCCCCACAACAGCTACAACACCCTGGCACCATGTGCCCTCTGCCTATTTTCGCCCACAACCTGAGTGAATTTTGCTTTCACCTGGCGTGGACATGAGTGCACTCGTATACAAGGAGCTGAACATGACTATCCTATTGAGTAGGAGAAGCACGCAGAGCTGAGCATGAAACCCCTCGAGTAGGGGAAGCAATAAAGATGCAGGCCCAAATTCTTCCGAGATCAGACAATGAGCTCCCAATGACAAAGATCTCACCTCTCGCGTATAGTAGAAAGCATGCTCGGCATCCATGAGCGGAATGATGTGGCCAATGGCCTTCAAGAACGCCGCCAGCACCTTGCCCCTCAGGCTGCGGATGCCTCGCCACAAGGGCTCCAGCACATCATCAAACGATTCGATACCATAGGGCGTGGCAGCCTCCGCAAGGGCTGCGTGTGCAAGGGGGTTGCGCATGGAGCACTTCAGGTGTGTGTGTGTGTGTGTGTGTGTGTGTGTGTGTGTGTGTGCGCGTGCGCGCGTGAACTCCTCTCCAGAGGAGGACATGCCAAACAGGAGCATCTTGCATCATCCCCTAAAGGCAAATGGTTGTTAACCATCACCTGCAGGATGAAACCAAAATGTGAGGAGAGCATGCAATCAGAGGCTGGAAGAGAGTGCGCACAGGGCATCTGAAGCTGTGAGGAGGGAGTGCGAGCAGGATACTTATTATTGTGAGGCAGGCGCACGAATAGAGAGAAGGGAGCACAGGGCACATGAGGCTGTCAGGAGGGAGTGCGCACGATGTACTTGGAGATGTGAGAAGGGCCTGCAGCTGGAGGGTTCTAAGGGCAATCCTCAGCAGCAAGCAGGGTGCCTCAGAAACGCAGCAAGCTGTGTGCTTCAAGAGACAAGGAATGTACCAAGGGTGGCCCTGGCAGAGCCCAAATGGCAAGAAAAAAAGGGAAAGATACTGGAGTGGCTTGTCTGTCTAAGAGCTCTAAGGTGGAATGCATGAGACAGGAGCTGGTCTTACAGGACCAGGTCTTGCTCACTGCAAGCGAGAGCCACTGATGGGTAGCATTTGGTGGCAGATGAGGCTTTGGGCGCCTCACAAGAAGGACCTTGTTGGGAGCTGCCAAGCAGTCATTAAAGAATCGTCTAGCAGTTGTGACCACTGTATTTTTTGTCTCATGAGCAAACCGTGCCACGAGTGGCGCTCTGCGCACCTGCGAGGGACAAGGCTGTGATGGTCTTGACCTTCTGGTTCTCGTCTGTCAAGCCGTGCTTGATGATGTCGACCATGGACTTGAGGTGCGGTAGCACAGCACAGCCCATGAGGATGGCAATCTGCTGGATGATTTTGATGCCTGTGTGCCGTGCCTGCGGTGTGCGCAAGTCAGAGAAGCAAGTATGTGAGAGGGTGTACACCAGAAAGAGGGATGATTTGTAAGCAGGAAAGGGGGAGGCTGGAAAAAGGTGGCAAAGGTGGGACTGTCCTGAACACAGCACTTGCCTTCAAAAGTATGGATGCCAAGCATGTTACAGCTGCAGGTTCTCAAGCACACTTTAGTAGCAAAAAGGTTGCTCCTTGTCATGCATCTGGATACACTGCCACACAATTATGCTGCCGGCTGAAATGCCTCTGCCCTCACACTCCCCACAGACATTTGCCAGCTCTGCAAGACAGCGGATAAGCTGCGGGGCAAGGTTGCGGGGATAGCCATCTGCATAGGTAAGCCACGCAAGGATGTGCGTACGCACGCTCTCCCACGCCCACACACCTGCCATGACTTCTTGGACAGGCACACGGCCTTGAGGAAGGGAAGCAGCGCAGGAATGCCCAGGGCACCTGCCACCACGCTGAAGGCACGTGCCGTGGTGTTACGCACGTACTCATCAATGTTGTCAATATCAGGGCGCATGGCGGCAATCATCTGCGCCAGGCCGGCTGCCTTGGAAAGGTTGGAAATAATCTCACGGCCCTGGCAATAACACAGAAAGAAGGGTGGTGGTTGGCAACATCTCATGCAGGCCCAGCTGCCTGATCCAAAAGCAGTGCACAAGGGAGATTTTGGCGATAGGCCGACAGGTTCTAAATCAATTGTCCATTCCAGCCGACTCCTGTCAGCTTGCAAAAAAGTGCTGGACCAGACGATGTGCACTGATAATGCAGGTGCAACCCATCCACTGCTTCAAGATTATTCAAAATTGCTGCTTCTTAACTACTGACATTGCTGTAAAATGTCTAGATTGTTGACATGGCAGCCTTGCGAGTGTCCTCAGTCCCCTCACCTCAATACGTGCATAGTAGTCCTCATCAATCAGCAGGGGTTCGATGACGACCAGGATCTTGTGCACGTACGGCCGCACCAGGTCATCCAGCTTGTACAGGATGCGGTCAATGACCTTGACCAGCAAGTGGCGTTCCTGGTCCTCCAGAGTGGGTTGCATCTGCAAGGCATTGGCAGGAGCACGCACAGCGGTCAACCATATCTTGTGTTGAGCTCTTGTGGCGGGTCCTGGCATGCGGGTTGCCTCAAGGAAGCAAGAAGGACAAGCACAAGCACAGGAGCAACGGCTGCTTCCCAGAGCTCAACAGACCCAGAAGCAGCAAGAACGAGAACAGCGGGTTGCTCCAAGGAAGCAGCAAGAACTAGAACAGTGGGATGCTATAAGGAAGCAACAAGAACGAGGGACAATAATTGCTTGGTGGAAGCAACAAGGATATGAACCAATGGAGGACCAGAGGCGCTCATGCAGGCAACCACATGGCAACATGGAACATCAGCTCCTCTGCTTGTAGCCATGCTGGGAATTATGCACACAGCTCTTAGCTTAGCGTTTCCCGCAAATGGGAACAGCAAGTGGAGGCCCTGGCCTATAAATCTGACGAAGAAAATACACCCAAATACAGAAAACCCCTCCACACTCCAACAGGCACAAAAGCCAGAAAACTGCACGCTACACACCAGCAAAGGAAGGATCTGATTGAACAGTGGCCCCGCCCCAAGATCCCTGGCTTTGTCCGTGAGGTGGCGCAGCGCGGCCTTGCGCTGGGGGGGTGTGCCATTTTTGACCTTGAGCAGAAGCTTCATGATCTTCCGCTCCTTGGCCTCTTCCAAGCTCAGCTCCGCCTCATCCACATCCTGTGTGGGGGGACAATGTTGGGGGCATGAGGAGGAGACGGATGCTAGGAATGTGTGGACATACAAAGCAGCAAGTCAGGCAGGCACACAGATAGGGGTGAGCGCAAAGTGACCCCTATCTGCGTGCCCTCATTCCAGCTGGCATGGGGGGGCATCAGGTGCAGCAAGAAGCCACTTAGGCAGGCAAGCAAGCAGGCAGAAGTGCAACAAGCACTCGTCATTTTGACAGACCTTTGGAGGCAGCAAATGCTGAGGCACTAGTGCGCTGTACACAACGCTGTACACAACACGCGATGCTCATGGGATCCAGACGCGCATCAAGTTGAATGGATTTAAGACATATCTAACAAATAATTACACAGATGCATGCCACCCATCCGGGCCAGCGCGCCAGCCAAGCGGTGCGGCTGCACACCTTTTTTTGAGATGGCCATCCATCTAGGAAACACACCCAACAACCCCCCCACAATCACCCATACACACCTCATTGCAGTAATTACACAAGCAGCTGCAGCAATGGCAGCAGCACCACAAGCCCCACACAGCATGCCACAGCAGCACCCCAGACACAGCCACAACCAAACCCACATGCAGCTCCTTTGCCAAGTACTGCACATCCACAGGTTTCATCGCTGGCAGCCGCTCCGGTGCTCTCAGGCATGTCCTTGTGCGCTCCAAGTGCACGAGTAGCCGCTGCAGCAGCAGCAGCAGCAGGGCAGCACCAACAGCCTACTAAGCATCTCACATCAGTCCTACACCCACCTGCAGCAGCTTTGCAAAGTACTGCATATCCTCGGGCTTCATTTCTGGCAGCCCCTCCGGAGCCTCGGGCATGTCCTTGCGCAGCTGATTGCTCTCCTCAGGGATGGAGTAGAAGGGCGTCATGGAGGGAGTGGGGGTGGCCATGAGCTTCTTGGCAGGGTCGATGATGGGCTGGTAGTTTGCGGGCACAGGCATGACCTGCATGGTGGTTTATGGCATGTACGACCCAACATGAGCATGACCCTGCAGAAAAGTTAGCAGGCACGGGCATGACCATGTACAACATGACATGCATGGAGTTTGCAGATAGGGGCATGACATATGCATGATAGCTTGCAGGCAAGTGCAACTTGATATGCACTGACTTTGCAGGCATGAGCATGACCTGCAGGGTAGTTCGCAGACAAGTACGACATAACGTGCATTGAGTTTGCAGGCACGGGCAAGGCTCGTGTGGACAGCAGCTGGCGAGCAAGCACAGCTGGGCGCGGGCATGTGTTGAACCCATGGTGTGGTGCAGCAAGCACCTGCATGACTGCATGCTTGACTGCATGCATGTGCACGCCCATGCCCAGAATGATACCAAGTACATGCGCATATAATCACATGCAGCAGAGTCCTGGCTGCCGCGCCTGCTGCTAACATTCAACACATGGCACACATGGGAGTTTCGACAAGTGCGGACAAAGAAATCTAGAGAGCCTGCAGGCCTCACATTCTTGCCCTCCCCTGACATTTCAATTGGGTGCAGGAGGTCCTGAATACCTGTCAGCTCAGCAAGCCCTTCCTTCCCTCTCCTTTCCTGGACACTTATCAGCTAAGCAAGCCCTTCCTTCCCTTTCCCTTTCCTAAACACCTGTCAGCTAAGCAAGCCCTTCCTTCCCTTTCCTAAACACCTATCAGCTAAGCAAGCCCTTCCTTCCCCCTCCTTTCCTGGACACCTATCAGCTCCTGTCCTCATACTCCCTCTGTGCATCATCCCTGACTGCACACCTCATCAGCGTGGAGCTTTCGCACCAATGGGGGAAAACGAGTCAACTTAGGACAGAATGAGCACACACAGTACGTATTGCCCCCAGTCGCACACTCTGATCCAGCTTAAACTGGAGAGGGCAGCTTGCCAGCAGAGGTCGCAGGCAGGCCTGGTGCAGCAAGCCTTCACGCACCTTGTAGCCCTCCTTCTCCCCAGGCATCATGGCATCCAGCTCCTCATCGCTCAGGGGCTTGTTGCGCTCCCACATCTCTCTCTGCAAGTGCGGCGTGGCACATGAAGTGGGATGTGACATTGCATCGGGTGCCTGACGTGCGGTGTGACATTGCATCGGGTGCCTGACGTGCGGTGTGACATTGCATGAGGTGCCTGACATGCGGTGTGACATTGCATGAGGTGCCTGATGTGCGGTGTGGCATTGCATCTGATGTCTGACGTGCGGTGTGGCTTTGCATCTGATGTCTGACGTGCGGTGTGGCATTGCATCTGATGTCCGACACGTCATCTGACATCATGCAGCTTACATCACTGAGCATGTTGAACGATGTGAGCTGCATGATGTCAGAACATGCATAGTGATGCGACATTGCATCTGATGGCTGACATGGGATGTGGCATTGCAGCAACTGATGTCGTTGAGCCAAGGAACGTTGAGCATATGTTGGACTGATGAACAGCCCAGGTCAAAAGTACATCAAGCCTGCTGCCTGCTTTCATGTCCATGATGATGGCATTTCCAGCACGAGCAAGCTGTGAGTGGATCACTGTGACATGCACAGAGGACTGTTGAGGGTTCAGTTCCGCCTCTCAAGCTGCGACGGCAGGTAAGGCTGGCGCACACACTCCATGCCCACCTGTGTGCGCGCCTCCTGGTACTGCTCTGGGGTCATGGGTACTTGCGCCTGGATCTTCTGCAGCGCGGCTGCTGCAGGGGTCTCCATGCCCACACCACCAGCAGGGGTGGCGCCCGTGAAGAAGCCGGGTGTGATGCCCACTCCACCTGCACGACAGCAGAGACCGGGTTGCTTCTTTTGAAGACAAAAAGAACACACAGGGTTGCTGCTTTCAAAAGGGAAGGGCGCACAGACAGGGTTGCTTCTTTTCAAAAGAAGCACAACGTGTTTCGGGGTCTTTTAGAAAGAAGTGCAATGTGTTCTGCCCTCACAAGTGCAACGTGTTTTAGGGAGGCGAAGGAGCTTGGATGGACAAGCAGTCCACTTTGCAAGGCACACCATACGTACCGACTGCCACTTCTCAACTCACAAATTCCAACTCCCAACTGCCCCTTTTTACCTCACAGTGTACGCAGCAGGGCGGGTGCCTGCATGCCAGTGCAACACAACAACCCTAATATGCGCTCATGCCACCACCCACCCATGTCCAGGTACACCTGCGTGGCCTCTGCCTCGATAATCTTAACAGGAGAAAAGGACCAGCACGTCCCTCATCGCGGCACACTTTGCATACACGTACCAGGTGCCTTCCCTAAATGCACGCAGCCGGACCTTGCATGCACGGCCTTTTCTGTTTTTTTTTTTTTTGGTACCTGCAGGAGTAGCGCCAGGCTGCATCCCATCACAACTTGCCCTTGCATCACGTACACCATGCAGACATGTACCTGCGGGAGTGGCGCCAGGCCCCAGGGCAGCAGGAGTCTCATCCCATCGCGACTTGCCCTTCTTCTGGGTGGCCCCCATCTCTGCAGCAGGCGTCTCACCCCCCCAGGCAGGGGTGGTGCCTCCAATCTGCATCCACATGAGCAACACACATGAGTGAGCACCAGGCAGTCAATAATTCTAATAACAGCATTTGTCCTGTCACTCAACCTCATCATGATTCTTAAATCCGTTCACACACACAAGTGAGCAACAGGCGAATGACACACATACACACACATACGCACACCCACCTGTGCGGGCGTGGTGTCCCAGCGGTTACGCCGTGAGGTGCCCCCTCCCGGGGTGGCCCCCCCTGGGGTCATGCCTCCTGCACCACCTGGGGTAGCATCCCAGCGACCCGCCCCCAGCCCAGGCGTCTCCCCTCCCCATGCGGGTGTCTCTGCTGCGGCACCTAGTCCTGGGGTGGCCTCCCAGCGGGAGCCCACAGCAGGTGTGGGCTCGACCGCATCCCAATCTGACGCCTTGGGACGTTTCCTGGAGTAGCATTTGACAAGGGGCGAGCAATTGAGTAACAGGGTGACAGAACACATGTGAGTGAGCCAGCATGAGAACCTGGGCAGATGCTGGGGTAGAGTTCAATTGCCTTGGTGTCCCACACCACTAGGCAGAGGAAGAGGGAGAAGACAGAGACATGAGCAACGGGGGGTATTCCAGCTGCATGGCTGTGTGACCACATGCACTGTGCATTGTTACGCGCACAGGACAGGCAGTGCCATGGTTTTGTTGTCCAGCACAGTGCATGCTCTGCAGATGTTTGAGAGAGGGGCAAGAGGGCTGCTTGTGCGTAATCCAAGAAGTGGCAGCCATGCTTTGGTGTGTGCATTTCGACATGCATGCACGACAAGGACCAAATGCAGCGCCAATGTGTCTGCACCTGTGACCGGACCCAAGAGGGAGGCCAGCATGCACGCAAGCGCCTTCTTCCGCTTTATTTTGCTGCCAGGGGTGTAAAGGGTGTATTTGCATCGTTTCCTCAATGCTTTGCATACTTTTGCCTCTTGCTAATATATGCCTTGTGGCCATGTGAGTGTGTGTGTATGTGCGTGTGTGTATGAGCGCGCTCAACATGTGCGCATGCTCATCACATGTGGCCATATGAGTGTGTGTATATGTGTGTGTATGCGAGTGCGAGTGCGCGCGCGCACGCATCACACGTGCAAGACATAGGCAATCATGCCAGTCATAGCACAGCTAGCAGACCTGAATGAGCAGGCATAAACGCCTGTGAAGAGGGAAGCTGCTTGCCATAATACTTCATTATGTGTTTTCTGTTGTGTTCCCAAGTAGTGCATGACAAGTGTAGGATCAAGCAATATTATTTCTGGCGCGCACTGCATACAGCAGGCCGCAAACACTGTGCATGTATGCTGGGTGCACGTTAATCATTAAAGACAGTACTCGTTGTTTGGGGCAGTGAAGGTCAATGGTTGCTCCTATCATGGGCATAGAAATATGCATGCATGCTCATCTACCCAAGCATTCATTGCAAACCTTTGTGCATGGACATCTGTGACAGGCTCAAACCATTCAGAAGGAGCTAGTGGATGCGCGTGCAGCTATTGCATGATTGTTTCTTGAATTGGTAGTGCGTCGTTATTACTTCATCCGTATGTGAATTTGCACACACACATGTGCACGTGAGTGAGATGCGTGTGTGCGCGTGTATGTGAGTGTGTGTGAGTGTGTGTGTGTGTGTGCGCATGCTGGTGTGTTTGCATGTATGCGCGCGTGCGTGCGCTTGTGCGTGTGGGTGTGAGTGCGTGTGTGTGTGTGTGTGTGTGCGCGCGCGCGCACGTGTTTATGGGCACACATGCGCTCGCGCAATTGTATTTGTATGTGCGTGTGTAAATGTGTGTGTGAGCGTGTGTGTGTGTGTGCGCGCATGTGTGCTTGTGCGTGTGTGTGTGTGTGTGCGCATGTGTAAATGTGTCTGTGCGTGTGTGTGCGTGTGCAGGCGCGCATGTGTTCATGGGCACGCATGCGCTCACGCAACTGTGTTTGTGTGTGTGCGCGCACACGTGTGTGTGTGTGCGCGTGTGTGTATGCGCGCGCATACATGCACGGACCAAACAGGCTTGTGGGCCCACATACATGCAAATGCACACGTGTGGCATACTTCCCATCCTCTGCAGATGCACACATGTGTCCCTGCGTGCCTGTGCATGTGTGAATGCCATAACCTGTACACATGCACGGTATGTGAGTATGTATGCATGGTTGGATATGAAAGTGTGAGCTGCTGTGCGTATGCATGTGTTTCAGCGGTTCGATGCGCACGTCCTTGTGTGTGCATAACAAGGCCATATATGCTTCCACAGATGGGGCCACGCAGCATGAATTGTTATAACTCACTCTACTCCTGTGGGCTCTGTGCTGTCCCAGCGCTTCTTTCTCTTCTCCCCCACCGCTGCTGCAGCTGCTGCACCTCCTGCAGCCTGGGCTGCTGCCACTGACTTCTGGGCTGCTGTGGCGCTGGTGGCCATGGCTGCAGCAGCATCTGCTTCCATCCTCTTCTTATCATGGATATTGCGCATTGTGTTCTCGGTCTCCCGCTGCAGCTGCTGCTCCCGCATAATGTCCGCGTAGCTGCGCACCCTGGCATCCGGAGTCTTATCGCCCATGGCGAAGGCATCGTTGCGGTCGGGAGAGATGACGCGCTGCAGCCTCCGCCTGCGGTACTCATCCTCGCGGTCATAAATGCTGCCTGGCTTTTGAAACCCCAGCTCCGCTGCATCCCCTCCGTCCTGAGAGGGGTCAGGGATGTCCTCATAAGGCCTAGTGGCAGCAGCCAGCATGCTCTTGCGTTGCCTGCAAGGAGCCAGGAAAAGGCATGGATGAGTGCGCGCGCATTCAGGTTGGTACTCACACACATCCTTTGTTACGCACAACCAGAATTCCCATGAACTGTCCAACCACAACAAGAAAGCACCAAGTAGAATAAATTCAGCTTTTGTCCTGTGCAGAGGCAAGCTGTCAAGGTGATCCAGCCCTTGTCCACGCACGCAGGGTGTGCCCTTTACTCCTGGCAACACGCAAGCAGAGAGATAGGAGAGCACTCACAGGACATCCAGCTGGTCATCCACATCGTCATCATCCACTGCTGTGAGGTTGTATGCCTTGCGCTTGTCCTCGTTCTGGTACAGATCCGTGTCAAAGCGCGCTGGTGTTTCGCTCATGGTGCAGGCGGGCACTAGACCACCTGACAGCAGCCAGACTCAATTGACGTTGCTGCCTCTCCAGCTACTGCTTGTCCTGAAAAGTCTTCCTTCTGCCTCTGCACAGGCTTAAGCCTGTGTGGAGGGCAACACAGAACCTTTCAACAGCACTCAGTCAAGCTAGTCAACCTTGTGTTGATATTATGAAATTAAGGACAAGCGCAGCGGGAAGTTTTGTCAGCCGTGTCTCAGGACTTTTAGTCACTGACTTGGGCAGCAGGACTTTTGGGTGGAACAGGAAAATTGAATTAATTTGATTTGGAAACATGGCGCAGGCCATGGAGGAAGACGTGCCGGATCAGTTCTTTGGTGGGTCGCAAAGCATGCAGTGTGCTGTGCTGCATGACATAGGCTTCCTTTGCATGAGACTGAAGTGATGCATATAAACTGGATTTGAAAAGCAGCCTGGACTCTTGTGCAGCTTTTTTAGTACTGCTGCTGCACCGCTCTGTTGCAGGCTTTTTGCGTGTAGCTGAATTTACACTGACTGTTGCTGCTCTTCTAGCACTGTTCACATGTTCTGCCACCAGTCTGTGGTGTAGGCCTTTTAATTGCATGAGGCTGTATTGACATTGACCACTGCTGCTCTTCTAGCACTGCTCACATGTGCCACGCTGCGCTCTGTTTTCAGGCACAACCTTTCAGATAGACGAGGAAGACCACACGCTTGCCAACTCCCTTCGTTTCTTCCTGAACAAAAAGTGAGCGGGCAGGATGCGGTAGCAACATGCTTTGCAGCTGGCAGGAGCCTCCGCACGGATTCTATCATTACAATTAGCATGCATCTCACCTCAGCGCGTGCACACTGACGATTGAAATGCAGCCCTCATGTGTCCTTCTGTGGGTATAGCATGCCTCACCCATCTGAGGAGCTAGTGAACCTTCGCGTGCAAACTTCAGGTAAGCAAGTCATTGATTGATGTGAGGAGTCCATACAGTACATTGTCTTTTGTCCCAGAAAAGCACTCAACAAATTTACCACTAACCTCTAGGCCTTTTTAGCTCAGATAAGCAGCAAAGCGTGTGTCATACACTTTGAGTCTCCAGAACCTGGAAATTTCTGTGCAAAAAATTCATATGCAATAAAGTAACTATAGCAAACATTTTCAATGTGGGGCTCCTTTGCGCAATAATCTTCCACAATTTTTGTAGTTGCAGGATCCTCTCCTCAATCATGCTGACCGAAAGGAACTTTAACAACAAACAAACTGCCATCACGTCGATTCTGACCCTTCTTGCACAAATCAAAACACTTAGTTTAAAGGAAGCTGTTGAATGAGCCAGGAGGCTTGAGACAGATTGGTAAATCAGATGCCATATGTATTCCAGGCAGGGAATTCTGGACCCCCACTCCACCCCACCTCTCCCCTTTCCAGTGCCCCTATCCTGACAAAAAAGGCATCCAAATTTTGTGCTGCATCCATCTGCTTGCCTGTCCCATCTACAAAGCATATAATAATGGAGTTGACGGGCAGAACCTGAGGAGTGCACGGTTTTGCACACATGTCATGAATAAATCCAGGCATCCACAACAAGCGTGCAAGTCCACAAACTGCCACCCTGAGTTCACAATGCAATTGAATATCTTGCATTTTTACTCTTGCGGAAGCTTGGATTGATTTGGTGCAATGACACTTTACTGCGGTTGTCTGCAGCCTTGCGCGTGTGGCGCTGACTCTTGGTCATGCACAGACCCCCTTGCTAGTATAGTTTGCACCAAGAGGATGATACTAACGAGGGTTGAGCCCAGGGTTATGAACATGTTAAATAAATGCTGCAGACCTGTCCCAGAGAAAGTCTGGAGGAGGGTTCCCAATGAATCAACTCCCAACTCCCCTCACAACCCTACCCCATCCAATTTGACTTAAACAGATACATACGTGTATGTGCTTCTTTATCAAAATGACACTAATGGCTTGCAAACTAGTTATTGCGGTGTTGCCAAAATAATCACTTAATCCTCTTTTAAGCTTGAAGGCTTTGCGAGGACTCTGAGAAATGCAATATCTGCAAACTCGAGCATTATCAATATCCGTTATCGCTGCTACCTGTCCCCTGCACCTGGCGGAACCTCTCCAATGTCTAGATGTTTGCAAGCTTGGGGCTATCATCTCCCATTGCCCTCTGCGCACTCCGCTTCCAGTAGCCCAAACACTTACAGCAGTCCTTTTTCAACAAAACGTCTGTGCCACACTAAGGCCTGAGTTAGGGAGCACGAGTAAAAATTTCGAGGTTTGATGACAGGCGGATTGTTAACCTGCCTTTTTTGCGAGGCCGTACAAAAAACAATTTACGGTGACCTTTTTCATAATGTGAGAGACGCAGATAGATGTTGAATTGGTTGCAAACTCCCCAGTTTTGCTGCGGTATGTACCAGTGCTTCCTTTTTGGCACTATATTGCAGCTTTCGTTATGAGGTACGGGTCTTTGGAGCTGTCTGTGAGCTATAAAAACGGGATTTGGGGACCTTCAAGGGCTTTGGTGGAAAAGGGGATTGAAGCACCTAAAAATGCCTACGGCACCCTCGAAAAATCGAGTTAAGCAACCCATCAGACAAAAATTCTCTACGAGCTAAAGAACAGTTGGGAAAGGATGAGAAAGGGGCAGAGTGATGGTGAGTACAAAGCCCCCTGAGAGAGGCCAACAGAATTTAAGCTGCCTGGTCTGGCCCCCCAAACCGCCCCTTGCATTGGTATTGGCTCAAGGAAGATGATGGTAACAATGATTACTTGGCACAGTGCAACTTTTGCCAAACTAGCTTCCAGTGTAGAGTAGTGTGTGTTAACACGCATAAGAAGAGCAAGAAAAACAAGGAGCGCGTAGCAGCATGGCAACAAGGGACAGAAAGACAGGGCAGCTTGGCAGCAGCGCTGAACAAGAGTGCTGAGTACACAGCACAGCGGCATGCAGGACAGACAGCTGGCCCCAAGCTGCACACTCTGTGCTTGCAAACACAGCTTGCAGCTGGGGAGCCCGATCACTGATCATGATGTGTCTTTCGAGCAGAGTTCAGCATTGCGTCATTTCCCTACTCAGCAGCCATTGGGAAATGGCTAGATGCTAACAAGCATGGACGTTATGGACTGGAAAGATAAGCAGGGACATACTGCTGGTAATGTAGAGTTTGACCTTTGCAGCTCAAGGGAGCAACAGAACAGCCTTTTTTTACAGACAATGCAATCGTTGTTTAAAAGAGTATGGTGTGCATCATCTCACATGAGGATATTATGCAAATTATAGTCGAGAGGCCGCAAGCCCCTCGGCGGGATAGGGGCAAGTGGGCAGAAGCTATAGAAATACGGTGTTTTAAATGGGCATATTTGGGTGTGACATAAGATAAGGTTTTTTAGAAAACCAATTAGGAAGCAGTGGTATGTACTCATTGTATTTCTGTTATAAACCAATTGATAAGTCCGGAGCTGCAAATTCCAAGTTCATGGCTTTTAATGGATGATTCATGGCGTCCAAAACTTTTGGACTTTTGGCAGAAGTCCTGAATGCTGTTTCCTCCTTCATTACAGCTGATTTTCGTTGATGCGTTGCGGGCGGATCTGCGCCTGCATGTCTTGTGGATGTCATCCTCACCTTTTCAGTGCTGCTTACAGGGACGCACAGCCTACTTGGGTAGAAAGTGTCTATAGGACCTGATTTGTAGCTAGAGCGGGTTGTGGGTACCCTGCCTTTGTAAAGGGACAAGACTGAAACTGGCGCCATTCGTCTACCAATTCAAGAGCCTGCAACTGTTGAAGTTGCAAAAATCACGGAAATTACAATGGCCAGGCAGTTTGGCTGCTCAGCTGAAATGTGCAAGCCAAACCAAATCCTGGCTTTGCTGCACGGTGTGAACACCTGAGCACAGCTCAAATCATGGAGTGCCTTGGCATTTGTTGCAAGTTTGAAATGTCACCCTTTTTTCTGCTCAAAGGGGTGTAAAGCAGCTCCAGAGCCACACGGCACCTCCAAGTGCCAGCTTTCCAGTAGATATCAGTACTCGGTGTATAGAAAGACATAGTTGGTATGCTTATGGCATTGGATTTGGGGCCTTGAAATATAGTTGGCCGTACTTGTGGGGGAGGGCCTAGCCGTGGGAACAACTAAGAGCGAATGGTCCAAGGTGGCCCCACTCTGGATACGCTTTAATCAGCTCAGTTCCTAGAAACCCCCTACCAGTCCTCGCTCCACACGCCATGCCACTCTTCTTATTTGTTTTTAACTTGTGGTGTCTGGTAGCTGCTGCTGTTGCTTGCTTGCTGCAACCAGTTGTCGCAGGCCATGAGGATAGGGAAGGCTATGAATGCCCACACGCATTGCAGTCACAGCTGCAGCAGTTGACCTGCTTTGGGAGGAGGAGCGAGGAAGAAACCGGGGATCATGTATCTACAAGACTGCCAGCATTTCGGCATCTTTCCAGGGCAGGAGCTATTTGCCCCTGCGGATTTGTGCGGATTGCACATTAACATGTCTAAAGCCTTCAGTAAAGGGGTTGCAGATTCGCTGCGGAATTGCTACATTAATTTTTTTTTTTGACAAGCGCAGAATGAGTGCTTGTCAGTACAGTGGTACATTGTTTATCAAGAATTTACTTCAGAAATCCATTTTGGACTTAGAAACTCAGAGCGCTGAGTTTCTGAGCTCAGAAAATGTTCGCATGCGGTGTCTGTCATAGTCAGAAGTCAGGGGATCATGATATAATGGCCCCCTGAATATTCATTACCAGGGTGGTGGAGGGGAAGCAGAAGGCTCGCTAAGCGAAAGCAAATGAGGTATGAGACAGCCATTGCTGAGGAGCTGCCAAGGCAAGGTTGCTCTGAAGTGCAAGGGCTGCGTGAGTCTCCCATCCAATCCCTCCCATCAAGCAGCACAGCATCGCATGCAAGGGGCCCGTGGAGCCTGAGGTGATGAAGCTGGCCCAGCCGGACAGGGGAAGAATCCAGTGAAGCAGGGCCACACCAGCAGCCACTGACAACAATTCCATGCCCTCCTCGCAGCAGCAGCATGACGTTAACAAGGAGTTCACCAAGTTTGCCAAAGTAGGCTAAGCGCCTCAAAATGGTTGAGCAGGAAACAAAATGGGTATTACCTTGTGTAGAGAGAGACAGTTTCTGTTGGGGATGTGGAATCATGGGCTTCAAACTGCCTGCAGAGATGGTTGCATGTGTAAGGATGAGTTATTCCTTGCACAATTACATCTCATGGCTCCATATTTCTTATCAGTAACATCAGCAATGGGTGTCATAAACCCCACCTCGCCCACGATTTGTGTCAATACTCTTGTTTGACGGTCTTGTATGTACTTGTACATGATGCTTTTGAATCACACATGCTAGTATAAGTCGCACCTGAAGTGGATTCAACTCCACCTCCAGTCTAATCTCGTCCAGCAACTCATTACAATCAATTGATAAAAACTCATGTGAGAAAAACCTCTTGCAAGGCAAGGGGAGTTCTGCCTTTGCCTCCTTGCTTGTAGCTGTTGCTTTAAGCATAAATTCTGCGCTGGACACATGCACTTGCAACAGGCCGCATATCAGCATCCAAAGCGTTGAGGACGGCCTGTGAAGATTTGAAAGATGCAAGCAACCATACACTGTCCACGTTTCAAAAAGCTGTCAAGGCCAAGCGAGAGAGGGACCAGAAGCAGCAGCAATGATGTGGCCCGCGTCAGAACAGTTGAGCACGTTTCAACTCCTCTATGCTGCATATGGCTGTGTGTAGTCGGAAATTTAACTTTTTACAATGGGATATTATTGTCGAAATGCAGGTTGCTCTTGCATACATTCACGGCTGTTACCTACTGAAAGGTGCTATATGCATTGAACCTGCACAAAGCAATCTCTGTTAGCGCAAAGGGCTTGGCTGCATGAGCAGAATGATGCTTGGGCTGTGAAGAACCTGAGATTGGCATGTGCAATGGTCGAGCTGGAATACTCTTCCTGGCTTTCTCCCAGGCTATCTCAGATTGTCCAAGATTGAGAGCCCTTTAGTGGGGCCCTTGGGCTAGCTAACTTGCTACTTCGGGGACCTTTTCTATGTGTGCGGCCATGTTGTGGCATCAAGTTGGGCGCAGTGTCTTCTTTTCTTTTCATATACCTGTGTTTGTGTCCTTTTTCTAAACTGGCTCAGGAGAGCCAGCAGATCCACAAAATAATGCCATGGTGAAAAGAATTACACTTGCTGCGACTGGCTACATGCATTTAGGAAAGGACTCTTGGCGTCTCCACCGATGAGTTTATCCCAGGTCCCTTGCTAGCTTGCTAGATAGGAAACCTGTCCTTAAAGCACACGGGCTTCTGGCTTGCGTACATTTTTTCTCCTCTTTTCTTTGTCCCAGGTCACATTTGAATTCAGAATCTCCTGCTTTCCAGAGTGGCGAGGAAAGAAAAAAAACAGAACGGAAATAAAGGAAAGGACTCCTTTTGGAAATGGTCATGCTTCTGTACCTCAACCAGACGTGCCATAGGAAATAATAATGCTCACCATAACCCTGGTGCCTGGAGCAGCATGCTGAAAGCAACCTACCTGACTCACATTGGCTCCTTCTTCCGCTGATGATGCCCTTGAGATTGGTGAGTTTCACTATCAGAAAAGTAGAGGACAGGAAGGGGTTATAAAGAATCATTCTTTTTTCTATGATAGAAAAAACTACTCAGGCAGAGCTAACTCCCCACATCAATTAAGAAAAGGGAGCCATATTGACTTTTAAACCGCAAGACTCCCTAAACCCTAACCCCACCAAGAAGTTCAGACTGAGAGGAGCACAGCAGGCAGAAAAAGAAGACAGGCCCAGCAAAGAGAGCAAGGTGAAAGCTGGAAGACTGGAGTTCCAGAGTTCCAGTTCTGGAACTCCAGTCCTTCGAGCGAGTAGAGTTGAGCACAGTCAACCTGCCAACTTGGTTGAATTGAAGAAAGGAAAGGTTTACACAGCTGTACCTGCATATGTGGGCAACTTAACCGAAACGAAAGGTTACAGGTTACAGGGAAAAACAGTCAAAATACTTGGCTGCCAGCCTGCTCATAAAAAATAGTAATTCATGTAGAAAAGGAAGAAGCTTGATGTTGTTTTGATTCAAGAAAGAAGAGATATGATAAGACTGTACATGGTGAATGCCAGGTACCCTACTGGACAAGTGAGATAGAGAGAGGAGAGGACCAGAGAATAAGGAAGCATACTTAAGCCGAAGAGAACAAACATGGGGATGAGTGTATTTAAAAAGAACATGTTGTTCATCCTGCACGTCACCTTGCCCAGGGCATCATATAGACCACAAGCAGAGGAAGCAGTGTCATCCCATGTGGCCTGCTCGACTTTCAAGGTATGGACACGAACGGTGCCTATAACCAAGCCAGTACAGGCTGGAAAACAAAACACATGTGTCAGTCAACATTTCAGGCTGACACGAATTTGGCTAATCCTAGGACATCAACCTGGTTCATGAAATTTCTTACAAGTAGACGTTATGGGAGCAGAGCTAAACAGGTGCTGGAACTAAATACGCAGGTTTCTTTAATCCTGCGAAATAAATAAAGCCATGCCCGGCAGCTTAGTGCTGGGCACGACTTGAGTCTGACCTCAGGCTTATATTGACATTGGTTTACGTTAAAAAAAAAGTCTACGCTAGCCAAAAGGCCGCGTGCATCAAGGAAAGGTTCCCTGACTAGCAAGCTAGAAAGGGTCTCACCAAAGGGCCCTCAAACCTAAACTAGACACAGCTAGCCTAGGAGAAAGCCAGAAACAGAGCTAATGGGGATCTGGAGGGTTGTCCGCCATGCTCCTGGACGCCCGGACTCTCCTTCTCCTGCTCTCCACTGCCACGCGCCCAGCAACCCCACCCCTAGAAGTCCCCTGAAAATGAAGTGCATGCCTTGCGCTAATAATAGTTTTTAATCTTTGGATAGCATGGCAACCTAACTTGGATGCTAGTGACTTAGCCTTTTGCATGGTTAAACCCAAGTTGAGGAGAGGTTTGATGGTGTAGTCATTATAGATAGTGCCTGCGACACCAACTAAGATGATG
Organism: Dunaliella primolecta; assembly: GCA_914767535.2. NCBI lineage: Eukaryota > Viridiplantae > Chlorophyta > Chlorophyceae > Chlamydomonadales > Dunaliellaceae > Dunaliella > Dunaliella primolecta. The sequence goes on from OU611752.1 coordinate 12,696,516, forward strand.
TGTAAGGTCACATTGTTGTTTCTGTTTGGGTTCCTCAAGCTGCGAGTTTTGAGCCTGGTTATGGTGTTGGTATGCTGGGCAGATGCAGCTTCCAGAGTGGGAAAGGGGTTGGTATCAGGGCAGAATTTAAACTCAACAAGATGAATGTCCCTGTCTTGAGGAAGGATCTTAGTAGGATCAATGTTTGTAGGTTGACCTGGGATAGAGCGCACAAAAACAGCATCAGGGCGGCTCTGGTGCCGAGCAGAGGCGCCAGTACCATTAGGAAAAACCCAGTCTGGAATGGCTCGTGAGATGTTTCCTGGGACTTGCATCAGCTGAACCAATAGTCTCCCATTACGGCAGGCGTCCATACCAATAAGGGATGAACCGAACCTGCCTTTGCTAAGGGCTTTAATACAGAAGCTAAGGCCAATATGATGCCTATTGGTGTGCATTCCATTCATAGTTGGGTTAAGACATCTAAGGGCAATGTGGTTAATGCTGTCCATCTCTCGCATAATGGGCAGCGTGCAAAGGTGTTGGACTTCTTGAATCTGATGGCATGTTTTTTTGTGTAAACGGTTCCTGTGCGGTATTTCAAAACATTAATCTGCTGTTTAAGGGTGATCTCTGGATCATTCCAAAAGGAGTTGCTAATTTCTTTGTTGACAAGTTGAGAGCCTCTCACCCTGAGGGTGGGATACAAGCTTCTGAACTGACAGTGGTGCTTAGGAGAGTGGGCCGTATGATATTGTTAAGCCTCTGCCAGCTGTTGTAAAAGTAGCCTGAAGTGTCAGCAGAGCCGAGTTTATGTTTTTTTGCATGTGTGTTCTAAGCTTGTCTGTCAAATTGGTGAGGTAGTGAGTTTGGGCAGTGCGGGCAGTGCAGGAATGATGTAATTCATCGTTGCTGCCAGGCGCAGACTTCAAGGAAAGCCAGTAGAAGTTGTGGAAGGGATCCCTGACATCTGGAAGTGCAATGTCCGTGGTGTTCATGAGTGCTGCAGTGCGGGCGCAGGCGTTAGCCCCCTCATTACCAATAATGCCAGAGTGAGCTTTAACTTTGTAGAAATGTACAGGGTGTGGGGAGTGCTTTAACAAATCTGAGATAGCTTGGATAAGTTCTGCATGAAGGTGGGTCCTCATGCGCATTGGGTTAAGGGTTAAGGGTCTGTTTAGATGTCTGGGAGAGGCAGGATGCACTATCAGAGGCTATGTCAGTGTGTCCATGTTGGAGTGCTACAAGGATGCCAGCTCTGCTCTGTTGATAGTGTTTGTAGGTCCATATCCATTGGGATTTATGTGCAACTGTATCTGCTGTGATGCATCCTCCCTTGTCTGCAACAGCCAAACATTACGCAGGGTGCTTGGAGCGGATATTGACATGAGCAGTATTTCTAAGAAGTGTTGGGCATCAGAATTTATGACTAGGGTGCGAGGTATACTAGTATATCTGTTAAAAAAGCAGTATATAATAGTATATATACTAGTATGTAGTATATACTAGTCCACAATTCAAGAGAAATTACATCACTTACATGTGGGGTGGGGTTTTTGACCCCCAGGGATCCACTGGTGATGTTGCTGAACTGAAATATTGAGCCGAAAGGTGTGAAATGAGACACCGGACCATCCTTACATCCGCTGCCATCCTTGCGTGCTGTCCTTGCCCCAAAATCTACTGCGCCTAGTCTCTGCAAGCTATCATTCTAAACCAGGCACGTTTGAAGTCTTGCTGTAAACTAGCCAGGTGAAAACTGCACAAAGAGGCTGTTCAAAAAGTTGGAAAAGAGCATTCTATCCCAAGGCATCCATCTGCAATTCCACTGCATCTGAGCGCTCCTCCTGGTTGCCCAAGTTGGCTTTCACAAAAACCATTTTCTCAGCTTCCTAATTAGGAGCTCAGCTGTGATGACAGACTTGGTGAACTCCTTGTGAAAGTCGCTGTTTCTCGGACGGAGACGTACAGGCGTTTGTCAGTGGCTGCTGCGTAGCCTTACGCTTGCTGCCATGGCTGGATCCTTCCCCAGACAGGTCCAGCTCCACAAACTCTAGCTCCATGGGCTGCTTGCATAAGGTGTTTTGCTGTTTGATGGGAGGGGTTAGCAGGGCTGATGCTGCCCTTGCACCCTTTGCACCTCAGAGCACATGGCCTCCCTAGAAGCTCCTCAACAATGACGTCAAACTCTGCTTGTGCTCTTTGAGCTGTGCAGGCTGGATGAGCCTTGCAAGCAAGTCTTCTGGCTTGCACCATGTGCCTAAATGCAATTGCTTACCCTCCTCCACCTTATTGCTGCTGATTTGGGAGCCAATTACATTACATTCTGACCTCTCGGCTTTCCCACTCGCGCGGAATTCGCACTGAGCTCAGGAACTCAGCGCTCTGAGTTTCTGAGTTCGAAACTGTATACTAGTATACGACCCCCCATATACTAGTATATACTACAGTATATACTAGTATATACTAGTCTCGCACCCTATTTATGACTGCCTTTCAGGGATTAGACAGGCGCAACTGTTTTATTCAAAATGTTTACTCCCGTCAGCCTATTGGGATTAAAGACTTTGTAGTTGATCTGCGGAACAGACATAGGAGTGTGTGGCTATCTGAGGATCAGGTTGAACATGGTGGTCAGTTGAGCAAGTTGATCAAGTACCACAACTGGGTGGCACTTCCCTTCAGGCATAATTCTGCTTATGGCAGACCTCTCCATACTCCTAGGTATTTGTATCTGGATTTGGGTAGGCATATGCAAAGAAATATTGCTTGCTTCCGTTTGCACGCTCACAAGCTTCGAGTTGAAACTTCTCTTTGGCATGGACACACACCTCATTGTGATTTATGTTCTTCAGAACAATTACAAGATGAAAGGCATGCTATTTTTCTTTGCTCTTGCACCTTTTTGTGCTGTCTTAGAAGGAAGTATGCATATCTTTTCTTTGACTTCTCTGCACACAGAATAGTGATAAATGAAGAAGGATCTTTCTATTTCTCCCATGCTGGCTCTGAGGACGTATTTCGTTTTTTCCAGTATCAAGACAATGGCAATTATCGTTTTATCTCTGAATTGATGGATTTCTTTCAACGCACTGAGCAGCCAAACTATCTGGCTGAAGGTTATGTTCCCTTGTAAACCTTGTAAACCTTGTATCTGCTGTGATGATTGGGTAGTATCTCTTCCCGGCTTGTAAACACCTGAGCCGACCAGTGGAGGAGATTTATCTTTGGGTTGAATGACACTGCCATCTGTGTAAGTGATATCTCTCCAGTTCTTGATTTTAGAAGTGAACGTCTGTTTGTATATAGCAAGATCGAAGGCTGTCCTTGCCCGAGGGCATCTGTGCAAGCAGGAATGGGTATCGTGGGGAAGGTATTGAAATTTCTTCCTCCAGTTGTTTGATGTGAGGTGTTGATGAGTATGCAGTGGTATGGCAGAATTTGGAAGTTGCAGGGGTAGCCAACGTGCTTCTGGTATGTCTTGCTTAAGGAGTTGGAGCCAACCTTTGTTGGCAGTATCTAGTGCCTCTCTGGCCTGTAAATTCCAGACAACAATGAGTTGCATGGGGCAGGAAGGTTGGGCAGGGGTAGGTATGATGTTGAACCAGTGCTGGGGTGTCTGGAATTGGATGTTTCCAGCCGGGAATTTGGCTAACACTTGCACAAGACCTGGATAGTGGTTCAGCCAGCTCATGTAGGCGTTGCAACTGAAGCCTCTCCAGTGTGGCAAGAGCATAAATGTGGCAACTGGTTTGTTGGTTTGGAGGGAGGAGTGCACTGCGTGCCGTAGAAGTTGGAACATGATTTTGTCATCATGAGGAGGATGGCAGAAGGAGTAGCCAGAGTAGAAAAGCACTGGCTGAGCATACTACAAACAAGTTCCGCCACAGGGACAGAGAATGTCAGTCTAGAGAAGAGCTCATTAAGGTCACTTGGATGCCCTCCTGGGAGCCTGAGGAAACTAAAGAGACCTGGCCTAAGTTCCAACAGTGTCTGCTTGAGTTTGAACCCAAGCAGAGTGAGCCCGACTTATCCCAACCTACAGCAGACTCTGCCCTTTCTAACCTTGAAAGGCAAGGCTTTGAAGAGCCTCATGATATTAACACTTGGAGGCAAAAACTTGACACAGAACTACACAATAAAGTTACCTTTGACATACACCCCACCAACCCTCAAGTAGACATTAAACCCACTGGTTACAGTGAATTTTGGCTGCATGACATTGACCTTGTCAAGTACAAAGTAGAACAAAACCCTATCAAACATCACTAGACACTGAATCACACAGCCCCCAACCTCGTGCACCACCTCCCCTCCTCCGGGGCCCCCCAGGGGCGGCACTGGGAGTGAGAAAGGTCAGAGCAGGAGGAGGAGAGTCCACGCCCGCAGGCGCATGGCTGACAGCAACCCACCAGATCCGCATTAGTTGCTCTCCTTTGGTTCATAGCTTGGTTTAGGCTGGGCCTGTGAACCTCCTCGGTGAGGCCCTAGCTAGCTTGCTAGTTAGGGGACCTTTCCTTAATGCACGCAGCCAGACCTGGCCTGCGTAGTCTTTTCTTTTCTTTTCTTTCCCCTCCTCCTCCCAGAAATTTACAAATCATATATGGCATGCATTTACAACACACAAGGCAAATGTGTTGGGATGATAACCCCTGGCCGATTTCAAATCCTTTACAAGGCTTTCTATAGGGCCAAGCTTGCAGGCTTGCATGAAGCCATAACACCTGCTCCTACTAGCTTTGCATCTGAGCTGCAGGGGCTCCTTGCTCGCAAGACTATGCTAGAAAACAAGTACGCTCAGCTAGGCTAGCAAAAAGGTTAAAGACTCCTTTTCGCGGGCCCTGCCAACCCACATCCACACTGCCCTTAAAGAATGGGCCCTGGTAACTCACGAAAAAATGGCCTCCGCCCTGGATCACAACCCACAATACCAACACTACTGACCACTGACCCCCGAGACACTCTCTTCAAGTTTGGTGCCCATCATAACTCCCTCTCATCCATATATTCCGGTTTTTCTGTCTGCCATCCCATTTACACCGAGGAAGCTATGACTCAGGCCTTACGCCATGCTATCTACTCAGCCATTCTCAACACAGAAGCCACTGCTACCTTCATGTTCCTCCCTGTATGGCAGTGCAGTTCAGAGCATTTTTGAGGGTTCCGGGTAACCCGCAAGGCTGTCAAGTGTATGTGCGGGTTGCCCGCAAAGAGTCCAAAAATAGTTGCGGTTTTAACTCATGAAATTTTCCGCGCCTGGGGCTGTGCAAATAGCGAGTCTGTTAATGTTTGTGCCTTAGGGAAGCTTCATGTCCAACATGCACAAGTCACACACAAAGGGGGAGGGGTATTCGTGCATGCATACGTGCGTGTTGCGTGAGTGTGTGTGTGTGTGTCCGTGCATGCGTGCGTGCGTGCGTGCGTGTGTGTATGTGTGCGTGTGTGTGTCCGTGCGTGCGTGCGTATGTGCGTGTGTGTGTGTGTGTTTGTGCGTGTGCGCGCGCGCGAGAGGGCCTGCCTGCATGCATGCTTGTGCATGTGTGTGTGTGTGTCCGTGCGTGCGTGTGTGTGCATGTGTGTGTGTCCATGTGTGCGTGCGTGTGTATGTGTGTGTGTGTGTCCGTGCGTGCGTCTGTGTGTGTCTGTGTGTGCGTGCGCGTGCGTGCGTGCATGCGTGTGTGTGTGTGTGTGTGTGTGTGCGCATGTGTGTGCGTGTGCGTGCGCGCGCACGAGAGAGGGCCTGCCTGCCTGCATGCTTGTGCTTGTGTGTGTGTGTGTGTGTGTGTGCGTGTACATGTGCGCGCGTGCGCGAGGGGCCCTGCATGCATGCATGCTTGTGCGCGCGCGCGCGCGTGTGTGTGTGTGTGTGTGTGTGTGTGTGTGTGTGTGTTTGTGTTTGTGTGTGTGTGTGTGTGTGCGTGTGTGCGTGTGCGTGTGTGTGTGTGTTCAATGCTCATATGGAAAGCATGTACCTTTTTATTTCCGGGCGCCGCGCGGGATGAACAGCACTGCTGTATGGGGACAACACATGATAACTAACCCCTATTCCAAACTCATCACTGCCTATCCACATCTCTGCTGTGAACTTGGAACCATCGCTCGTACCAACCTTTGCAACACAATCCACAATCCCCCATCAACCAGGAAATACAGCTGCAAGGATTCATCTAAGCAATCATAACCCAGCTTGGCTACAGGGCCTGGCTACAGCTGTATCAGAAGCGAAATGAAAGCTATGCAGTATTGGCAACCATTCTACTCTCAATACAATGCATGCTGATATGCCTGGACTCAATAAACGCCAACGCCTCCCCTCTGACAAACAACAAACATCTAGAAACCCAACCTATCCACATATAAGTAATCAGGAAGAACTTTTTGTACCTAACCAATCCAGTCCAACCCTCAAGCTCAAAGTCCCTGACTGAAGGACATGGGCTTACACTGATGGTAGTTGTCAAATCCAGAATGGCATACAAGAAATTGGAGCAGGCGTCTACTGCCCTCTTGCTGACAGCAGAAGTTTTGTCAAGCCCAACGGTGCTGGAATTATCAACACCATATGTCGAGCTGAATTAGCAGCAATTGCTGCTGCCATCACGCACTCTTATTCACACATTGCTTCAGACAGTCTCACCTCTCTTCATCAAATACGTAAACAACTTATTTACCCAGAGAAGCACAAACAACATATTCAAGGGGATGTCCTAAAAACCATATCTACCCTCATTAGCAACTCACAAACCAATATTTGTTTCTACAAAGTAAAATCTCATGCTGGCATTGCTGGTAACGAATGTGCAGATGCTATTGCTAAATATCAAGCAAGCCAAGCCATTAATAATGTGGCTGATACCGGGATCCCTAGTGCAGGCCCCGGCGGAAAATCCTTTTTCTCATTCATTTTGGTTAGCCAAGGAGGAAAAAATAGAATACAATGCTGGCACATCCACAGCTCCTACACCCAATCCTAAAATCACCTACCTCCCCGATCTTCAAAACGCTCTCAAATCTCATATGCTGCATATGATATGCATACAAAACACAGACTTGGATATGCCAACTCCAAAACAGGCTACTACTCATATTATCAGAGTTTGTCATGTAGATAAGAAAATCAGCAATGCCTTTAGGAACATGTCCTGTATATCCACACCCATGAAGCGCACCATCTTACAATATTGCACTGGCACCCTCTGTAACCAAAAACATGCGATTCGCTTCAAAAGGTCTACTGACCCACTATGTCCTCTCACAGGCTGTCATCAATTAGACAGCGCACTCCACATGCTTTCAGGCTGCCAAAATCATATCATTTCCAGCATGAAAACCGAACGACACAATGTTGCTAAAAGAATGATCATCAAAGCTCTTAGCAAAAGCCCTTGGGGAGCAGGCTTGGTTAACATGGACATTGGGAGTGGTGATAGGTTGGCCCAGCACAACCTTCAAATCCCTGCACGTGCATCAAACAGAATTATACCCCCTTACCTCTTTCCGATAATATTTTCTAAGAGAGACTCACCTCCAGCCGTTCTGATGCTATACTGATTACTCCCTATAAAGCCAAACCCACTTCTTCTCCTTCTACCTCCTGCTCACACCATGATGCGTTACGCAGCAGACACAACCCCACACTGAGGGCCACAACAGCCAACCGCGTGAGGCAACCCCACCAACTGAGTGTGAACCAGCGGCATGTGCACTTGATTGAAACTAAGTAATGTGAAGACACGAGGCCTGGACAGCAGTTGGAGGCGGCACAGCAGCAGCATGCAGACCTCTGCAAACTCATTAATGCACAAGTTGTGACTCTCCACACCATCCTTTTGGGTGTTGGTGGGACCTGCTACACTGAGCACACCCTTAACCAGTTTAAACAACTGGGACTTGACCACCAACGCGCCAATAAACTTGCTCACAAACTTCATGCCCATTCTGTCATGTATGCCAACAAGCTTGTTACCACTAGGCGTGCTATTGAAAGCACAAATACTTTTTGCAGCCAGGTTATGGAGCCGCGTGCTTCCAAAAACCCTCCAGATCCCCATTAGAATCTTCTTTTTGTAGCTCTGTGGTGGAGGGATTCAAGGCTCTTCTGATCCAATGTGTCCCCTTTTCCTTAATTGATGTAGGGAGGGTTTCCTCTGCCTACGTAGTTTTTCTTTTTCTTTCTTCAAGAAAGTTTCAATTAAGAAAAAAGAGAAACATTGGCTCCGAAGAGCTGTGAGTCTCCTCCACCACAACGGTTTAGAACAAAAAGTGTTAATGGTACTGGAAGCACCCGGCTCCAGTATCTGGTTGTGAAGATTGTTTTTGTTCTCTGTAGCACGCCTTGTTGTAACAAGTTTGTAGGTCTCATACACTCATTAGATTTGGTTACAAAGAACAAATATGGTTACAAAGGAGGTTGCATAGGGGAGGTATTCAGCTTCCACCTTGCTTGTTTTGTTGAGGACAGTACCATCTTATCGAAGGGGATGTGAGTAGCAGGGAGGCCTTTGAATCCGCTGTCACAGATCAAGATGCTGAAAGAGCATGCACCTGCCTGAAGTCTTGAATCTTTAATGCTGCCAGGCACCCTGATGTTGGTATGATTGCCCTTAAACCTCGCTCTCAAAGAATGGTGCGCAACAGAAATCACAAACAGCCTGAGTCACTGTGGCGTGGTTCAATGATGTGTGTACAGCCACTGGCTGGCAAAAAGAAGGCCTTTTTAATTGCGCTGAAGACTGGGCAAGCCAGACACGCTTGTGATCGACTGTACAGAGAGTACAGAGCTGAAGCGCAGCGTGCCAAGTGACGATACACCCGCACTTGAGCTGCAGATTTCATGTGCAAACTATTCCAAAAATATATGGCTTTGCACAAATTTCTGAAAAAACCTGTGAGCTCCCATACCACTCCTATTTCTTAGCAGACCTGGCAGGATCATATCAGCAACCTACTCTACGATCCTTCTCCTTCCAACAATGACACTCATGGCTTGCATAATGAAGCATCAGGGGGCACAGGACCGCACCCTTTCAATCTGCCTGGAAACTTGAGCTGACCTCCCTTGTCTCTACTCACATTTCCAACATGAGCAGTTCCTCTTCACCCGGCTTTTACACAGACCTACCTCCTTTCATAAAACATGCTTGCAAACTGGTCCCAAGACATCATGGCCGAGGTCTTGAAAATTACAATGTGCTGGCTCCATACATTTTACAACTTCACGCTCATGCTTAGAACGGCCCGTATCCCCTCCTCCTGGAAAGCTGCCAAACTTGCACCCATAGACAAAAAGGGCGCTGTGACACATCCTTCAAACTACTAAATGCTTGCAGTCAGAAATACACTGTATTGCCTGTACACAAATGTCCTCCGCTCCATGGTTCAAGACTGGTGCGTAAAGTACAACATTATCCTTAGCGATCAATTAAGCTTTTTCCCAGGCCGCAATACCTTACAGCCACTTTTGATCTTGAGGCATCTACAGCATGCAGCTCAGAGCCTTCAACCTCAAGGCCCCCCACGTTTATATGCCACTTTTATTGACTTCAAGCAGGCATATGACTCAATACTCAGGGTCAGACTGTGGGAACACTTGCAAAAATGTCAGATGCCCAGCCAGCTTATCTCCATCATTAAAGGCCTCTACAAGATGACAAAAACATCCTTATTGACGGAGACAAATGGGCGAGTATCCAGCCAACGCACGGTGTTAAACAAGGATGCCTTCTGTCACCACTCCTATTCTCTATTTACGTAGATGACATTGGCTGCATCTTTGAGGGGGCAACAGGCGCGGTGACAGGCTTACCAAATTTTCATGTTCCTAATATGCTCTATGCAGATGACCTTGCCCTGACTGCAAACACCCACACCCACATGCAAACCATGTTGAACAAGCTGCAGGGTTCTGCAACCAGAGAATGCCTGACTGTCTATACAAAAAAAAGTCTGAGGTCGTCTGCTTCAATTCCAGAGCTGATACTCTTTCCCAACTGTTGTATGATGGTGAAAACCTGCCCTACACTGACTCTTTTAAATATCTGGGTATGGTCTGTGACAAACGTCTCAACCTTTCCACTGCTGCTGAGGCTGCTCTGAAACCATGTGTAGCAGGGACTTATCGTGTTAAGGCCTTTGCTAACGAGCACAACCTCACAAATCGGCTGTATGCGTTCATCTGGCTTTTGAAAACATATGCTATCCCAGAAGGAATATATGCCAGCCAGATATGGGCCACTCGTTACTTACGACAAGGCACAGAAATGGACAATCTGTTACAGAGGTGGATTCTGAACGTTTTGCGCAACCTTCTTGGGGTGAAATCCACAACACTATCTTGGAACATTTTTCAAGAATGTGGCATTGAACCTTTTCAGTTCAACTGGTTTCGTGCCACTATGCGTTTCTACAACTCGCTTACCAAGTGCAACAGTCTCCTTCTCAAAAAGGTTCTCCATGCAGACATCAGCCTCAGCAGACATCAGCCTTCCAATGACATACAAGATGAAAAACATGTGCTGTTCAGATGTTCCAATCCCCAGGTCTGCTCTCCCCGTCAAAAGTGTGCCTCACATTTTGAGTACAACTTCTCTTTTCTACATCTCCACGTCTCCCACAGGATGTCCTGTCTAGGCACCATTCACCATGTGAATTCTCAGGATATCGATATTTTTCTAAACCAAGATAACAACAAACTTCCTTTTTTTCTTCATGACCTCATGTGTATTTATGAACAGGCTAGCAGTCAAACGTCTTGACTGAGGCCTTTTTCCCTTGTTACCCTTGTCGATCCTGCGCACATGTATGCTTTGTTGGAGCTACGCACACATCTGTCAACCCTCTGGTTGCTGAACACGTTACCTCATTGCCATCCTGGCAAGCATGGAGCTGTACATGAATGTGGCATGGTTATTGGAGAAACAGTTTGAGCAACTTCTACACTTCCTATATATCTCTATGTTTTGGAGCAATGCAAAAACAGTTTTTTAAAGCTTTTCTTTCAAAGTCTTTATTAGTTCTCAGCTTAGGTCTGGATTGCTTTGGTTGCAGGCATCTCTTTTTATGCTTCAGCTAAGCTGCCCTTGTAGGCAGGTACAGCTATGTAACCCTGTCCTACCCTATCCTTGCTTGTTCTTGTAGCTGCTCCCCCCCTTCTTTCCCAGCCTGCCATGCTTCTCTCATTCTGACTGTAAGCACCAGAGATGGACAATCCCATACAGAGGTGGCTGCTAACAGTGCTTAAAAGAACTCTGGGCGTCAGGGACACTACTCCCTCAGGCTCTTGGTGCATCATGCAAGAATGTGGTCTGGAGCCCTTACAATTCAACTGGTTCCGAGCAGCAATGCGTCTTCACAACTCCCTGACCGATGCAACAGCTCCACAATGAAAAAGATTTTGCAGGCTGACATGCGGCTGAGCTCAAGATCTGATGATTGTTGGTCCTCCCATATTCTGTCAGCCATGGATGGTTTGGCACACTCACACATTTTCAAACAGAAGCTGCTGAATTCTGAGCCTATTCATGTCAGTCATTTTGTGGTGGATCTGAGGACCAGGCATCTACAAAATTGGGCGCCTTCTTCCAGCACACACCCAAGAGAGCGCAACAGCAAATGCTTGACCTATCACCAGTGGTGCGCTCCTCCTGCAAACAGGACCTCGGCTATGCATTCTCCCTGCAGTCTTCCTAAATACATGTTCTTTGACCTCCCCCATGATGTCATTTGCAGCGTGGCTTGATTTAAACTCCGTGTTCACACCCTTCGCTATGAGACAGCAACTTGGAATCACAAACTGTGACCTAAACTGACCCAAACTGTGACCTTTGTGCGGCTGATGATGATGTCCAGGATGAACAACATGTCCTCTTTCATTGCACACATCCTCAGGTGGTCTCTCTCCGCAGGTAATATGCCCTCCAGGTCCCCACGAGCCCTTCCTGTTCCTGCTCTGTGGTGGAAAGACTTGCGGCTCTTTGGGCCAATATGTATCCTTTTTCTCGAAAATGCAGGGAGACTTCCCTCTACCTGCGTGGATATTCTCTTCTTTCAGGCACAGAAATCTGCTCGTAACCCTCCTATCCCCATCAACCTCTTCTTCTTCTTCTTCTTCTTCTTCTTCTTCTTCTTCTTCTTCTTCTTCTTAATCTTCTCCTGATAGAGGGGATGCATGGTGTCTCGGCCCTAGGTAACCTCTTATCCTTAATTGATGTGAAAATGTTTTCACTGCCTATGGAGTTTTTCTTTTCTTTTTCGACACAAACTTCACCTTTTCAATTTCGACAGTTGCTATTACCTTAGAGGTAACAATAATTTTTTCTATAAACATGCATTGAACCTGGAGAGCGAAAATAGAAACATATAAAATATATGAGCTTGGAAATGTATGCATCCAAGAGCCTAAGCTACCAGGAAGCACGTAACGCCATCCTCTATCCTACAAACCTGTACTCAGCATTCTACTGTCTCTGCCGCTGAGTCTGTTTCTGTCTTCCAGACTGCAAGCCCCCTATTTGTGGCAGTGGCTGTTGCTGCTGCAGACCCTGTGGCTGTTGCTGCTGTTGCCCCTGCTGCTGCTGCTGCTGCTGCTGCTGCTGCTGCTGCTGTTTCCCCAAATGTTGCTCCTCTTGCTGCTGCTGCTGTTGCTGCTGCACGTAAGACTGATGCGCCATCAATGCCTGCACATATTTGGGAGATTGTTCCAATTACTTCTTGTCAGGTACACCTCTCTTCAGCTGTGAAATGAATTTTGAAAGGGCCAGGTGCATGGACTCTACCATATTTTACCTGCTGCCGCTGCTCCTGCTCCTGTCGAGCCAGCATCTTTTGCCGCTCCAAGCGCGCGCGCTTTTCCTGCTTCTTCTGCAGCCGCACTACCCGCCACGCACGGAAGTCAGGGTGCTTGCGTGCAAAGCTGCTGTTGGTCATTTTGAACAGGTCCTTGAGGGATGCGTCAGGGGCTGCGCGGGTGGCAACTAGGTACTCCATGCGCAGGATGAGGTCGGTGGAGTCACGAAAGAAGAAGGCCAGCAAGGAGGGGGTGATGCAGTCAAACTCCTCCTGCCATTGCACCCTGCATGCCGCATGCCGTATGCAAGTACAAGGGGTGCTGCATTATTTGCGCGACTTCCACGCCATAAAAGATCGAGAAGAAGGAGAGGCTTGGAGCGGAGGAGGGGAGGAGTGGAGGAAGGAAAGCAGAATAGAGGGCACACTGATAGACTATGATTCCACAAAGAGATCTGTAATTAAAGGGTTCAGAGGTCCACGAGCAAAATTAATTCCATTATTTCACAAACAATCACCATAGTGATCATTCACCATCTAGCATTTTTTTGAATCCTTCTGGCGGTGCGCAAAGCGTGAGAAGTATGCAAAATTACAGGCCTGATAAGGCAATGGTTCTGCAATGAGAGCGCAGAAGGCGCATGTTAGGTGCACAACGTTTATGCAATAGGCTCATAGCGAGGGTGCGCTAAGGGCATTGTAAATCTGGCTGGCCATTAAGGAGGGTGTGCAATGGCTGGGTAAAGGCTATGTAATGTATTTTTTAAATGCTTGAGACAGGAGTGCAGCGGTCACCTACCAGCAATTTTTTAACATCGTGACACACAAAGATGCTACAAAATCGTACTACATTTTTTGAACGCACGAAAAAAGCCCTACTCTGTCCTCGCAGTGAGAATCAAGGCAATCTGGCTATGCTCTGGTCCTGTCAACTTCCAGTGGACAGTGTCAGTGGACAGGTGTTCAATAGCTGACCATCCTACAATGGAAGGAAAAATCATCCATCTACATGAAGTGTGATATCAGTGTGTGCTTCTCTAGAAAGGCCTCTGTCAGCCTTTGACCAAAGCAGGCCTCAAGAGTGTGTTACAATTTCTAAGAAACAAATCAGCGATGCTCCTCAGTTGTTGCACAGATACACTAAGTGCTTTTTACACTTAACAGCAGGTCCAGATAAGCGCAAGCCAGCAAGCACATCAGTATCATTGCTGAGCTAATCTATGAAACATCAAATCAAACCAAATCAAACCAATGAGCACATCTGGGTATATGCTAGCTGCTTCACGTCATCAACCTTGCTCACCTTATCTATGGATCAATCTAAAACAAAATCAAACTCAACCAATGAGCACACCTGGTGTATGCGAGCTGCCTCATGTCATCAATCTTGCGCTCCAAGTTTTCTGTCTCCCAGCTCAGCAAGAGCGGCAACTTTCTAACCATCGTGCGCACAGCATCTCGGCTGAAGTGCACAACCTGCAGGTAGACAAAGGTGAGCGCCAAGGAGAGCAGCTAGTGTGTATCACATTCCTGGGCTGCTGCCTGTGATGTCTTGATTGTATACCTTCTCGTGCCCTGAACACCAGATGGGACTTTATGTACATCATTACAAGTATAACTAATATGAAGTACAGTAGTTGGCCACAAGCCAAACTCCATTAAACCAACTTGCATCCACTGGCAGTTTTTGCAACCTGAACACACACGCAAGGCCAAATCAGGAAAGGCCGAGATGGCGTCACCTTTGCCAGCCCTGGCCGATGGCCTCACATCATAAGCACGCTTGCCATGCAGCACACCCACCTTGTGTATTGCATTGTAGCGAGCACGCGTCTCTGCAGAGTCAAGCAGAAATATCCCTGGATTTTTGCGCAACACGGCAAAGAGCTCAATGGGCTTCAGGTCCAACATGGATCGCACATTCTCGGCGCGCTCCATCTGTGGATCCAGGCAGGAAGAAGGAGCAAAGGAGCATTGAGGCCAACAGAGGAGTTAAAATCCAAGGAAGCAAAAAAGAGGGTGCAACTCCCAGCAGCAGAGCAAATCGACAGGCTGGTTGAAGCCATGTGTTAGGACCCAGAGGCCTCACGAAGAAGGGTGAGAGGTACAACAACACAAAACAGCTTCGTAGGAGAGGAGAGGCAAGAGTCAGGTCATGGGCAGGGGTCAGTGCGTAGCAAAGCAACACAGAGTGATAATTTGGTCTACCTTGAGGGCCATTATGCGTTGCATCAAGAGCACACAGGAAGCATAGCTTATGAGTGGCAAGTCAATCCTTTCAAAAATGATATGTTTGGAATCCTGAGCTCAAGAGCAATTGAATGATTGGTACATGTGTGGGTCACAGAGGAGGTCAGGAGGGAGGGAAGGGAGGGGGGGGGGTTCAGCCCCCCCCTCAAAAAAAAACAGTTCTGAGCCAGCATTACAGAATCCTAAATGTTTCATCAAATTCCTGAGCTTAAGCCCTGTCTATAACAACCCTTGCAAAGTTTGGACCACGAGGGGGGAGGCGGCGGGGACTTTGTGCGTGACTACAAGCCAGTGCCACACCCGCATGGGTGTGGGCGCGGGGGGTGTGGAGGCAGATCAGCAAACTAAGCCAAACTTTCAGGATACGACAATGTACAATGTAGAGAGATGCATAGAAGGCAGGAAAGAGGAATGCCTGAATGCCCACGACACAAATTTTGACCCATGACTCTGCTACAATCCAATTCTTGGGCATGGTTTGTTGCTGTAAGCAGCTGGATGAGGAATTCAAAAGGGAGCAGGTTGGTGCCCTCTTTGTTTGGGTAGGGGCACTGGAAGGGGGATTCTTGGGAGCGAGGGCCCAGCCCAAAACATTGCACGTGCTTTCTATCAAAGAACCTGGAATGCTCAGTAAGCCCATTTTTTCAAAGGCGCCGATAGTGAATACATTTCTGGCCCCCTGCAGCTGCCAATAAGTCTCATTAATCTCACAAAAAGAAGCAAGCGTTTTTTATATGGAAGACTTTTGAACCAAACACCGCGAAGGAGGAATTAATTGCATGAATTTGGGGACCCCTTGTACAGGGAATCCATGTACGGGGGGGGGGGGGGCAGACTGCTCACAACAAGAAGGACTCCGGCACCCAGTTAAAGACAGTGATCAAGCCAGAATTTAAGGGCCTATGTGCTGGAGTGCAAGGCAATGTGGGACCTGCAAGCCCTTTTGAGCAATCCTGCGTCACAAATGCAAGCAGCAGCACTGCCGGCAGCAGCAGGCGCGAGCATCAGCTGTAACGATGCATTCGTACATCCCCAGAGGTCGCCAAGTGTGGCAGGCAAGGCGGAGAGCTCCTTCAATCACACCAGCCCTTGGAAGCAGCAGCACAGCGAGCAAGAGCAGGCACACATTACAAAGCAAGGCAGGAGGCGCCTGCCACACGGCTGCTGGAAATGGGGGATTGGCATGAGGTAACTGCTTAAGCTTGCCCACCTTGATGTAGCCTGCCACCACTGCAAGCGAAGTGAGACTGCACTGCTGTGGTTGGTATCCTACTAACTACTAACTAACTAACTCACTACTAACTACTAAGTCATCTTGCTGTGGCAAGACCACCTCTACACCTTTTGGCTGACAAAGCCCAACGAGCAGTTTTCTCACAGAGCACACGCAAGCTGGAGTCACTGCCAAGATTGCGCAGCTGAGTGTTAAGCAGCTCAGCAAGGGGCAGCTTAGCTCAAAGGAGCAGCTTACAGCTCAGCAAGGAGTAGCTTAAAGATCAGCAAAGGGAAGCTAAGCTCAAGGTGCAGCTTGCAGCGAAGGGCAAATGAACAAGGAATGGCTGAGCAAGGGATGGCTGAGCAAAGGGCAAGCTGCAGCCAATGCCAAGTAATGCGTTGTCCGGCACAAGTGGAGAGTACTAGGCCACATCCCCACACCTCACGCAACAGCTTCCTTGAGAAAGCAGAGAGGCTATGGTTCGTCAAGCTTGCATCAACAAGAATTGTTAAGGTCAGGCAGCAGGTAGAGAATTGGCCTCTCAGCCTGGGAGCACCTTTGCGATGAGCTTAAGTAACTGGTGTGAAGGTAATACAGCGGTTTCGCTTACTATAGCCTATGGCATGGGCACACAAGGTACAACATCAGATTTACACCTCCAGTCTCAAAAACAGAGTACTATATTAGCTTCCAACGATGATGTCTCGCATGGAGGCAGTGTTCGGCGTGCCCCGCACTTATTTGAAAAATGGTAATATATTATATTGGCCTTGGGGTTGCATGGAGGTTTCTCAGATATCAGTTCACCATATTTCTGTTCTTTTAACTCACAGTAACACATTTTGTCATGTAATAGCTGACTTTAGCCCCTAAAATGGTGTTTTGTGTGAGTGCAAAGGTGCTTCTCAGCTTCATCTGGCTCGGCCAAACTCGTGAGCACAGTAAACAAATGCAGCCCTCCCATACATGCCGCCCAGGGCACAGCTGCAACAGTGTCTGGAAGTTGGGCAAACTGTCTGGGAGTAAGCAAACTTACGAGCCTACTCAAATTCCTATACAAGCACTACAGTGCTGTTCATCCCGCGCGGCGCCCGGAAATAAAAAGGTAAATTTGCAAATCGGTTTCGGGCAAACCGGAACTTGCAGGGGCGCGCCCGGAAATATTTAAAATCAGCTGCGGGCAAATATGGGTAGAGGCAGCAGGCATGGCAGCAGAGGGGCGCAGTAGGAAGGGGGGAAAGCACTGTCCAGCAGCAGCAGGAGCAGCAGCAACAACAGCCCTCACAGACATCTATAAGTGCTGCTTCCGGTACTGGCTGGGTGCATGCTTTCCATATGAGCATTGAACACACACACATACACATACATACACACACAAACACACACACACGCACAAGCATGCATGCATGCATGCAAGGCCCCTCGCGCACGCGCGCACATGTACATGCACACGCACACATACACACACAAGCACAAGCATGCAGGCAGGCAGGCCTTCTCTCGCACGCGCACACGCACACGCACACACACACATGCACGCACGCGCGCACACACATACACACACACGCACGCACGGACACACACACACACACATGCACACACACGCACGCACGCACGCATGGACACACACACACATGCACAAGCATGCATGCAGGCAGGCCCTCTCGCGCGCGCGCACACGCGCACACACATACACATGCATGCACGCATGCACGCACGCTCGAACACACACACACACACGCACACATACATACACATGCACATACGCACGCACGCACGGACACACACACGCACCTATACACACACACACACACACACGCACGCACACACGGACACACACACACACGCACATACACACACACACACTCACGCAACGCGCACGTATGCATGCACGAATAACCCCCCCCTGTGTGTGTGACTTGTGCATGTTGGACATGAAGCTTCCCTAAGGCATAAACATCAACAGACTCGCTAATTGCGCCTAGGGCTCCGCCCCAGGCGCGGAAAATTTCATGAGTTAAAACCGCAACTATTTTTGGACCCTTTGCGGGCAACCCGCACATACACTTGACAGCCTTGCGGGCTACCTGGAACCCTAAAAAATGCTCTGAACTGCACTGAAGCACTATAAGCAAATCAAGCCCTTTCTTCCATGCCACCAAGGGCATGGCCGCACCAGCGTCTGGATGTCCTGGTTCAGAACAGCTGGCTGCCTTCGGATGATGTAGAAACCCAGTTCTGCACCAAACTTGTCCGCGAGGGCCTCCACAGTCTCTGTAATCTGCTCTAAGCTGGCGTCCACCGCAGGAAGCCAGGCAGCCACCCGGCTGGGCAGCCTTGGATACATGAGGACGTTCTGGAAGAGGGCCTCTACCTGGAGTACATGAATGTATGTTGAAAAACGTGTATGTGTTGGCTTATCCAAAGCCACTAAGGAGAGACTGAGCAGCAAGCCCAAGCAGTGACCCAAGTCTTAATCTGTTAAATTTGATCATAATCTCAGCCAGGAAGCTGGAGGAAACCCCATAGAAACATTTTAAGCGTTCAAGGATAAGCTTCAGGAAGCCCAAAATAGGCTGCATCACAGTCTGGGTGCGACAGATGAAGAACAGGAGGCAGGGCCAGGGAAGTAGCACCAGCGCAACCATTTTTTATGCAATAAAAATACAGTGTACAGAGTGATTTGAGGCAAAGAAGACCGCGAGAGATTCTGCACGGAATGCGCAAGGACTGCACTGCACATGCCTCCACTTGCCCGCCAAAAAAGTTCATGGTTTTGGTTCAAATCGTGTAAAACATACGTGTATATAAAGCAGGATTTTATTTTTATGTGGGTAGCTGCAATGGGATAGGGAATACGAATGTTATTGGGCATGATAGTTGTGATAGCTGGATCCTCTTGGCGAAACACTTGAACCATTCAACAAGTTTATGCCACATGTGTGCTCTGTTTTAAATTGCTGCAGTAAAATCACTCTGCTTTCACTGCAGCAATTTAGCAGTGATTTGAAGACAATAGCTGCAGCTCAGGACCAAATATCTTGCAGACAAAAGACATTTTAAAGGCTGAAGAATCCCATGGAAGAATCCCCGTCCTTCATCGACTAGGGTCACTCGAGGGACTTACTAATGCATCCTTCATCAAAACATGTTTTAATGATAGCAATAATTCATGAGATTCACAAGTTAATTTTTCAGGGCAAACCTTCTATAAAGTTTTAAGACAAAACAGTTATTTGTGCTCAGAAGATGCAGTTAGTTTCAAAGTGAGCGCACACATGCAAAATTGCATATTCATTTGCAGAATGGATGGCACATGAAGGCAACGCATAGCATGGAGACTATATATTGTACAAAAAGCAAATGCTTACACATTACAGCAGGTTCTATAGGCAAGAAAGTGCTCGTGTCGCTGTAATAAGGATTGCACCTTAGCACTCACCTTCAGGCAGCGCATGTCGTCAAAGGAGCATGGAGAGGAACAAGAGACGCGCGTGTATTTGTAGTCCCACGGCAATCCTGCCAATAGCGAGCCCAAAAGCACATAATGCATGTGGAAGTAAAATCACACTTGCAAACCATGCACAAGCGGGGCTCCTGAAGGAAAAGGTGAGTCAGCAAAGCAGTGTGCACAAGCATATATCGCATGCAAGATGCAAATGCATGTGCTTGAGTGTCCAACATATGCACATATGAAGTAGTAATAACACATGCTGATGACATGCATCCACTAACCCCATTGCTGCACATTGGCATCCTGATAAGGGGTGGCTGGCCCAGCTGGAACGTCACTATCCCTGCTAAAGCTCCTGCAATCCACCCTTCTGTTGGTGCAAGGAGGAGGGCGCAGCACAAAGGTGTGACCAGCATGCACACCAGCCTTACTTGCAAAACTATACGATCCTTTTGCAGCTGGAATCATGATTGCATTTATTCTTTGGAGCTGATGATATTAGGAGTAAGGGCTGACCTGATCTACGCCTTGTGTTCAAAAATATCACGCAAATTAGACAAACATACGTGAATATAAAACAATACTAAATAGATTTAGGAGAATGGATTTGGAAAATCGGTGGAGGGACCTTGACCTTCTTCTCCAAAGGCAAGGGAACCTCGTGGGTCCAGGCTTTGAAGCATGCCCAGAGCTGAGGGAATACATCCATTCTGAAGACTGCCGGATCCTTTGCGTTGGGGCAGGAGGCCTGGGCTGCGAAGGTATGACACTGTGCAGGGTCGTTTAGACATGCCACGATGGATCATGCGCGCACACAAAGGCACACACATGCGCGTGCGGGCACAGACGCATACACGCACACACACATACACACACATGCACGAGCGCGTGCACACCCCTCCCCCTCCCCCCCAAACACACACACACTGCACCTGTCAGCATTCCAAACAACCGTCATGTTCACATGCAGTGCTTAAGGACCTGGCCCTGTCAGGCTTCGTCAACATTGATGTGATAGACATGGACACCATTGATGTGTCCAATCTAAACCGACAATTTCTATTTAGGTGAGGGGGGCACGCAGTCATTGCAGAAGCGCTGATTGTGTTTTTCCAATGCAAAAAGCTGATACCTATTCCCTGTGCATGTACATATAAATTCATGAGTGTCTTAGCGCCTCAAGATTCTAGGTGATGCATTCACAGGGAGAAACAAAAACACACCCGGGAGCATGCATGATATGATCAATTTTCAAATTTGGAATGCACATACCAGCCTGCCCTTGCTTTCACGCCTCTTGAAAATCACGCACACGTGTACAGGGCACTAACACTTTTTTTTTTATCGATCTAATACTTTGCACGCTCCGTTCCTATGCATGTGATCTGCATTTACGCATACATGCATTCTGAATGTGCTCACACACGCACACGCGCGCACACACACACACACACACACACACACATATACACACACACTCAGGATGCATGATGTGGGCAAGTCCAAAGCAAAGGTAGCGGCAGAGCGCATCAATGCTCGGGTGGCAGGTGTCAACGTGGTTGCTCACCATTGCCGCATCGAAGAGAAGCCTGCTGAGTTCTACAAGCAGTTCACGCTCATCGTCCTTGGCTTGGACTCGCTTGAAGCCAGGCGCTTCATGAACTCCATTGTCTGCAGCTTCCTAGGTAAGGGAAGAAAGGGGCTTTAAGGGGGAGTAGAGTGCAAAATGCAAGGTACAACCTGTTGTGCTTAGGTATAGGTGTGAACAAGGGTGCAGAAATTGCAGGGAGACTTATACTCTCTCCATGCATACCTCACAGACAGCAAGCATGAGGGCTTAAAAGGTGGACATGCTGGAAAGCCATAAGGGCTTGAAAGGTGTACAGCAAGCATGAGGGCTTGACTGGTGTACATGTCAAAATCCGTTGCTGACCAGGCAGAAGCTAGCTGCATGCAGTGTCCTGTTCAAAGCAAAGGTCAAGCTCTGTATCCTTGACACACCAGCCTTGGCTCTGCCATCGCGAACCCTGGCTCGCTCCCTCTAATCTCTCGGTCTTTCCACCACCACCACACATGGTTCGCTCATTGTGTTCTGTGGCAAACACAAAGGAGTAAAGTTGTGGTTGAATATGAACAGTCAACCATGCCTTACTCCATATGTGTAGGGCTATCATCTGGCTGCTTCAAGTCAGCAGGCCTAGGGGGTGCTCATGACAAGCTCTCACCCTGCACTAGGTGTGACCGTGTTTGCTGTCGTGAGCCCCTCCTCCATCTTTGCCTTCCCATGTTCTAAACCCTTTTTTTCCTGGCCTTGCTTTCAGAGCTGGATAACTCCCCCATATTGCTGGACATGCTCTTTCACGGTTTTCTTCCTCAAATCTAACCATGCCAACCATTATTTTGTTATTTAATATCATGTTCACCAAAAATTCACGAAAATCGGAGGACCCCAAATCACTCTCCTGGCCTCAGATCACCCAAAGATGGCCCACAGCTCCACCCCAGGACCATTTTTTGCACCCAAAATTTTGTGTTTGTGACCTACATATACATTACTAACATCCTGCATGTTCAAAAATAGGAAAGGATTAAGTCAAAAGTTGACCTCTTTCGGCACCCCTTGTGCTGTATTTTCTCTAAGGGAAATGGCTGAAATTCTGTATCTCACCAACCACTGGGTATTTTCACTCCATTTTTTTTGCAATGACATTATTTTGGTATAAGGACTCCAATTCACTAAAAACTTTCCAATTTGGTGGTCTGGCTGGTCAGATGTGGGCAGCTGGGTGTTAAAAAGTGGGGTTCACGCCGCGGCTGATTAGGCAGGTGTACCCAGACCCGGAGTAGGATTTCTCTGGTTCTTCAGAAAGCCTGAAAAACAGGCTACAATTTGAATCCTCCCAATTTTACTCAGGGTTTGGGCACACATATGCTGGGAGGATGTTAAAAACACCTGTTTTTTGGGGGGGAGTTGTCCAGCTCTGCCTTGCTTTATTAAAAATAGAGGAGGGCGGCAAGACTAAACTTGAAACCATCAAGCCCATGATGGCCATCTTCGCCTGCCCATGTCCTTAGCCCTTTTATCTTGGCCTCATGCTTGATGAGAGTTTGACGATCAAGGCAAGGCTAAGCTTGAAGCCATCAAGCCCATGGTGGCCATCTTTGCCGGCCCACGTCCTGAGCCCTTTTTTTTCTCTGCCTCGTGCTTCATCAGAGTTCGAGGAGGATGGCAAGCCCAGGCTTGAAACCATCAAGCCCATGGTGGATGGGGGAACCGAGGGCTTCAAGGGCCATGCGCGCGTCATCCTGCCCGGTTTCACACCCTGCTTTGAGTGTACGCTGTGGCTTTTCCCCCCTCAGACCAAGTTCCCACTATGCACGCTTGCTGAGACACCCAGGTGGGTGCCTCTTTGAGGATGTCAGCAGGATGAGCATACCAGAGGTGCATGCCTTGCGCGTCAGAAGCTGTGCTGCACACCTCCAATATTAGTGAAGTTGTTGGCTCCCTAGATTTTCCTGGCTGCCTGTGGAGGACTGACAAGGGAGCCAGCCACATGCGGCCTGCTGCAGTCAAATGTTCTAGTCCAGCAGTTCAATCCCTGGTCAGATTCTTCATCTGCCCCAGGTCTCAAATCTGCTTGCCTGCCTGCCTGTCTGCCTGCCTGCCTGGACTTGGTGTATTTCCTGCCACTTAATATTGCCAGGGAACCTTGTCCAGGGTCTTCGTTAAGCCTCAAGCGGATACTGGCGCTGCCAGCATGTGTTGCAGAGGTGAAGGCAGTGCTTGGGACAGTGGTTCGATAGCGGATGCACAGTGGAGGCAAGTTCCTCTGTTCCTCACCCGTTTGTCGCACGCAGGAGTCCTGCCCACTGCATAGAATACGTGCACCTCATTCTGTGGGGCGAGCAGCGGCAGGGAGAGGAGTTTGACACTGACAATGAGGAGCATATGAAGTGGATGTACAACAAAGCGGCCGAGCGAGCAGCGCAGTATGGAATCCAGGTGAAAAACTCATCGCCCACATAAAGTTTCACCTAGTACTTGAAAATTTACATGGAAATTTGAATGAAGAAAAATGCCATTGATTGCTACAAGATACAAAGCGAGCTCGTGGCATTGGGATCATCATTAATAAAGTGCTGCTGAAGGACGGTTGCTGCTTTTCCTCATTGAGAGCTTCAAACTACACATCCAGCAAAGCCTGGAATAATGTCCGAGCATGCCTGTACATCACGGATTCATTTTCTGACCTAGAGGCAGTGAGATAGTGGCCAGCAGCAATTTTAATTTTCGTGGTAGGACATGATTTCTGGTTGGAACGCGAACAGCACATATTTCCTCTCCAATAAGTTATCAGGGTGAACGGACTAGACAGAAAATGTGCATGATGAGGCAAAATGATGTGTAGCTCTGCCTTGTATCTTGCATGCTCTCGTCTTCTCATGTTTTCCAATGTGTCATTCTTCTGCCGGCCGCATGCCACATTCAGGGTGTGACCTACCAGTTGACGCAAGGGGTGGTAAAGAACATCATACCTGCCATTGCTTCCACCAATGCCATCATCTCAGCAGCTTGTGTGCTGGAGGCGTTGAAGATCATAACACTGTGCAGTTCTGGGCTCAACAACTACCTCATGTGAGTACTTGGGACAAGGTTTAGGGCAACCTTGTTGCTAAGAGCACTTTGGAAACAGGTTTGAGATTGCACGTCTTTTTTACAATTTGCGTTCAATCAGGGATAGGTCGTTCGTGATTCTGGGAGTTGCCATTCGCGTATTTGCGTGTAAAATTCGGCTTTTAAAGCATAGATGCGGATTTATGGGCCATTTATGGGAGGAGTGACCTTGGGTGGTTGTAACCACCCCCCTTGCAAGGCTAATATTCATTCCCAAGGTCATGAACATTGAATTATCCCAGGGCAGGAAGGTTATGATTAAGGTTATGTCGTTTTGGCTCAGCCTGAAGGCACAGATGAGGTGAGAAAGGTGGAAAATGAGGGAGAAATGTGTGGAAAATCACAAATTTAAGCACGTACTTTAAAACCCAACTTTTCCGTTTGCTTTTTTTGGCCAATTTTTGCCAAAGCTTGCGTTTCAGGAATGACCCATCCCTGGGTTCAACAATGGGTGAGAGGATCATGCCCATGGTTCAGAGCCAGTGTGCTCAAGTGGGAGTAGTTTGAAATGGGGGAAGCCAGTCAGGAATATAGGTCCGTCAATCTATGCAGTCGCCAGTGTTTGCTGACCTGTACGGCTCCTGCAGCAGCTTGAGAGCAAGCAAAGAGCTAGCAGAGAAAGGCTGACATTGTAAATGGCTCAATGTACTTTACAAATAAGGCACTAAATGCCTGCGTCAAATTATGTCTTAGCCTAGAAATTTTTGGGTTTTCATTTGTTTTAGGATCAGAAGTTTTAGTCCATGGCAAACTACAGCATAGCCTACAAAATTGTTGGACTTCATCTGCATCAGGACCTAAGGTTACAGTGCTTTTGTGTTCCATGGCTTTCTGTTTTGCGCAGGTACATGGGCGCTCAAGGCATTTATAGTGTCACTGTACCCTATGAACGAGATCCAGGCTGCATAGTTTGCAGCCCGGGCGTGACCTTTGAAGTGCATCCAGCCATGACCCTGCAGCAGGTGAGACGGGGCCAAACTTACAACTTGTTTCAAATGTCTGATGCTGCATGCTTCTGCCTTCTTTTTGTCAGCCAAGGGCAATGTGTTGGCAACCACCAGTTCGTGCCTGTGCCATTAATGCCCAGAGAGTATGATGATACTCTAAAGGCACTAAATGGTTTACATAATAGGCATCGTGTGCTGATGTTCATGCCTCCGAATTTTCTGACTTTACCTTGCAACGTGATGTTAACACCACATTGAAATTTGTAACTGGTGCTTAAAAATAAACTGGATTGGGTATTGGAGGAATGGTAGTTTTGATATTCATAATATCGCTTAGGCACCTGAAGAGGATACAGAACAGAACAGACAGAACTCAGAGCAGAGCGCAGGATGCCTAGGTGTGGCAGCACGCCTGCTCCCTTGAAACCAGTACTTTTGCAGCATAATACTTGTGGACTTACAAGTTGGGATATAGAACGGAAGGTGTCTAAAGCCGGCAGCCTCCAGCATGATATCAATATCAAGGTTAGCAAGTTGTGGTTGTTGAAGGTGGCGGGGTACTGTGGTCAGCCGGTTGTGGACACCTAGCACCAAGAGGTCACAGTATAGTGTCATGCCAGGCCATCTAAGTCGCTAGCAACAATATGCAAGTACCTGTCTTGGGTGAGCTGCAGTGCATTTGGAATTCTCAAACAGCTTAACTTCACGGCTCACCGTGCAATGCTAACTCAGGAAAATCAGTATATCCTTTACCTTAACTTCTGTCCATTTTTTTGCATAGGGGTTGAAATTCAAACAGCTTTAAGTTCAAACTGCGAACAACATTCTGTCCAACATTCACAACATTGTCCTAAAACATTTGAGAGATGGTGATTAAAATGGCCTGCAATGCGCTTTAGTCTCGAGAACCAGTGTAAAACATGAAACAGCTTTGAGCCAGCCTTTTGTTACAACTACAAGCAGCCACTACAACCACATTTTTCTGAGGCAGATTGGAAAGAATGTTTTAGGTCCACCGCAATAGTGACTTATCACTTTTGTCAAACCTTTTGATGCATTCACTTGTACTTGCATGCCGAATCCCAAAATGAACTATTTCCTGCTCGTCTTTACCTGAATATAGCATCACACAGGTGTCTCATTTCTGTTACCAGGCAATGAGGCCCTGGCAGCTGCCCCAACAGATTTGTCCATGCATGCACTCACAGGTAATCGACAAAATGGTTTCAGAACCACAGGCCCTTGGTCAGCAGGAGCTCAAGGGTCCCAGCCTGAGTTTGGGAGCTTCGCACCTTTTTGCACATGGTATTTTTGAAGAGGACACGCGGCCCAACTTAGCCAAGCCCATCTCACAACTGGTACCGGAGGGCAAGCTCAGCGTACTGACAGTAAATGATAAGAAACTAGCCATGCCGCTCAGAGTGCAACTCAAGTGGGCATCCACAGAGAGCGGGGAAAATATGAAGGAATAAAGGCTTGCCTTCAATGATGCGCAAGAAACCTTTTTATTCTTTGCTGTGCAGACTTCCCCTTGTAGTCTATTTGTTCCTGGACTTCACCAAGCTTGCACAACAACCGTGTCCTTTCATTCTTAGGCATTTCACCAAGCTTTCCGAAGATCAGCAGAATGTAGATACCGTACTACCAGGTGATCATCCCGCATCCCAAACACAAATAATTATGTTCACAACCCCGCACCAATCCCGTACCCCTTTAAATAATAATTCTTTACAATTTTGCACCATCCCGCAGGGTCAGTAGCCTCCTCGTTCATCCTTCAAATTCTCTAGAACATTTATTTTCACTTTCCTGCACTTTCCCGCAGCCCCTTGAATAAATTTTTCAGGTCATCCCACAGTCATCCCGCACCCCTCAAAAACATTATTTTTGCGGGATGATCTAAAAGTAGTACGGTACATTGATGGGGCGCATGAAGGATAGGATGCGTAATATGTCAAGCTGGTCCAAGTGGATGCAATGTGCAACACACACTGGTTTGCTTCACCCAAAGCAGCCCAAAGCATTTTTTCAAACTTGCTTGATTAGGTCCCCCTAGAGGATGGACAAAATGTGTGTCCATCAAAAAAAGTGTTGGTCAGACTCCTCTTAGGCTGACCTTCCAATTGAGAGTACAAGGGTTACAAGGGAAAAAGGCCTCAGTCAAGACGTTTGACTGCTAGCCTGTTCATAAATAAACATGAGGTCATGAAGAGAAAAAGGAAGTTTGTTGTTATCCTGGTTTAGAAAAATATTGATATCCTGGGAATTCACATGGTGAATGGTGTCAAGACAGGGCATCCTGTGGGAGACGTGGAGGTGAAGGAAAGAGAAGTTGTGCTCAAAAAGTGAGGCATACTTTTGACGGAGAGAGCAGACCTGGGGATTGGAGCATCTGAACAACACCACAGTCTAAATCTGGCAGTGTTGCGAAGGACATGATGGGGAAGATCCAAGTACATGTATTTAGGCATTGTGTAAGGTGGGTGAATGGCATGTGCATTTTTGACAGGGAGAGCGCACCATTGATGGTGAGTCAGCCACTTACTGTTGCTTACTCTTGGATCAGGGGCTGTGAATTGGTTCCAATAGCCCAGGTGTCTAGATCTCAGATCCACCACAAATTGGCAAGTCTGGTTAAGGAGCATATTGCACAGGATGGGTATGGAGCTTCTGTGCAAGCTTGGGAGACCTTTGCGGATCAATCCTTAGTTTAGTTTACATGGGATTTTGGCCTTCAGCCAGGTGGTTTGACTGGTCAGCCTGCAGGCATCTGCCAGCCAAACAAAACACGTCCATGATATCAGAAACAGAACTTTCTTACTTTGAAAGTAATACATCTGATTCGAGTCATGCTCAAGAAAATGATGAACGTCCGCATCCAAGGGAAACTCTTGTCTATGGAGAAGTCTTAAAGAAGAGATGAGCATACTTGTTCCGAGGAGCACAAATACTAGCACAATTGCACAAGAAAAGGGCATGTTTCTCGTCTTGCAAATGTTGCAATCCACATAAATCACATTAACCATTTACACCAGTCTGCCAACAAGCTCTCTCTACTCCCATTGTGTGGGTCGTTGGGTCGAGAAATTTTGCTGCACATGTCTTCCCCAATCTAAGTTAAGATATGTAGGGGCCTTGTAAGGCGCAGCCTCAACACTGACAGGATTCAAAGGAGAAGCAAACCAACGATGAAAAGTAGTCCTCTTGTAATTGTGACCCCTGTGTCCATTGCTGTCCAAACCATTCCAGACCCGACACAGCCGTGTGTGCAATTCTACTACAAACTCCTAACATTAATCATTATATACAGATTTTCCATACAGCTCACTCCTTTGCCACCCCCCAATGCAGTCAAGACTTCAGGTGTCCTACCTCGTACCTCAAGAGGCAAGGGTTCAAAAGTCTGATACAAATAGCACCTGGAGCTAGAAAATAGACATTGAACTTAGCAACAAAATCATCTTTGATATATACCCTACCAATCCACAAACGTACATCAAGCCCACAGGCACCTGTGAGTTCTGGGTTCAAGAAATAGATCATGTCAAACACAAGCCTAACCCATCAAATCATTCCCAACAGATGAAACACCTGAAATCCCCACACCATCTTTCCCACCCACCCTCACCCTCCCTGAAATCTACAAATCAAGAGTGGCTCAGCCTTGTGGCCTTGTGTCTATAATACAGATGGCAAATGCGTCGGAATGATTACCCCTCAACGATTTGACGTCCTTTTCAATGCATTTTGCAGGTCCAAAGCAGAAGGTCTGCATGATGGCATCTACCCACCACCAGCAAGCTTTGCATCCGAGATGCTGGGGCTCCCAGCCCGCAAAAATATATTGGAAGACAAATACCAAAGCAAAAAGATTAAAGGTTCCTTCTCACAGACCCTCCCACCTCGCATTCACTCCGCTTTCCAAAACTGGGCACATGTCACCCAAGAGAAAATGGCCTCTCCCCTGGACTATAACGCTCACTACCGTCATTACTGGAGCTCTGATCCCCGCGACATTTTGTTTGGTGCCCACTACAATTCTTTCTCCTCCAGTTTTTCTGGGATGTCTATCTGCC
This sequence comes from Dunaliella primolecta, assembly GCA_914767535.2. Lineage (NCBI taxonomy): Eukaryota > Viridiplantae > Chlorophyta > Chlorophyceae > Chlamydomonadales > Dunaliellaceae > Dunaliella > Dunaliella primolecta. The sequence goes on from OU611752.1 coordinate 12,725,896, forward strand.
ATCCCATATATGATGAGAAGGCCATGAAACTAGCATTACGGCATGCTATCTACTCTGCCATCCTAAACACAGAGGCTACAGCCACCTTCATGCTTCTGCCAGCAAGTGGCAGGCATATGATAACCAACCCCTTCTCAGAACTCCTCAATGCTTACCCACACCTTTGCTATAAGCTTGGGACCATTCCAAAAAGCAGACTTATCTCTGACAAACCCCAATCCTGGGCCAGCCAGGAAACTGTCCTCCCCCAGCATACCTGGGATTTACAAATTATTGCAGTCTGGAATACGGCTGCAAGAGTTCACTTAAATAATCAGAACCAAACCTGGCTTCATGATCTAGCCAAAGCCATCCCAGATGCCAAATGAATTATCAGTAACGTTAGTAACTACCCCATCCAGAATACAAGACATAGAGTGATGCTCGGGATAAGGAAATGTGAAAAACTCCCCATAGACATGAAGCAGATATCCAAGGGCCCCAAAAGATCTGCCTCAGACATTACCGTTGAAGCTCCTTGTCAGTCCCATCCCAACCTCCAGCTTAAAATTGTAGATTGGAGGTCTTGGGCCTACACAGATGGCAGTTGCCAGGTCCAGAACGGCAAGACAGTTATAGGGGCAGGTGTGTACCATCCTATGAGTGGCTCACAAAATCTAGTTGAACCTAATGGCGCTGGTACTACCAATACCATAGGAAGAGCTGAGCTGGCTGCCATTGCTGCTGCGCTCACTCATGATTACACACGTATTGCCACAGATACCCTCAGCTCACTTCACCAACTCAGAAAGCAAATCCTGTACCCAGAGAAGGATAGACATCACGTGCAAAGAGATGTTCTGAAGATAATTTCAAACCTTGCCTGAGCCTCTCAAGATCACATCTTTTTCTACAAGGCCAAATCTCATGCTGGAATAGCTGGGAATAAATGCGCAGATCAGGTTGCTAAATACCAGGCCTCCCTCAAAGATGGTAACCTGACTGATACTGGAATCCCTAGTGCTGGCCCAGGAGGAAACCCCTTCCACAATACAACCTGGCTGGCTCGAGAAGAGACAGATTCTAGGCCATCTCAATCCCACCCGTCTTATCCTCGTCTAAAGCACCTCCCAGACCTTACAAGTGCTCTGAAATCCCATATGCATGCTAAGCACAAGCTGGGCTATGCTGACTGGAAGACAGGCTACTACACTTATTACCAGAGCTTGCTACCTCATGTAATCAAAAGCATAAGCAATGCCTTTTAGAATATGCCCAGTCTCTCAACTCGAATGAAACGCACCGTCTTTCAATACTGCACAGGCACCCTATACAATCAGAAACATGCAGTCCGATATAAAAGATCCACTAGCCTTACTTGCCCCCTACCTGGTTGCCATCACATGGATAGCGCTCTCCACATCCTATCTGGCTGCCAATGCCCCGTCATGCGTTACATGGTAACTGAGCGTCATAATTGCTTGCAGGATGATTTTGAAACTGGTCAGTGAAGGCTCTTATGGGGCCAATCATGTGCAGTTGGATGCGGGCAACACAAACCGTTTGGCCCAGCACGACCTGCAAGTCCATGAGCAGATCTCTAATCGTGCTGTGCCTTCCTACCTCTTCAAACACATGATTCCTAATCAAACCAGACGCAACTCCAGCCGCCCTGATGCAATCTTGGTCACTCCTCACCCAACTGGCCTAAACAGACCACCCACTCCACCCTCACACCGGGTACTGTGCAGTATGGGGAGTAGCACAACTCCAGCCCGCCATATCCACTTGATAGAAATCAAATACTGTGAAGATACGAGGCCTAGTGCCCAGCTTGAAGCCTCACAGCAACAACACAGCGAACTGTGCAAACAACTCCAAGGTGCAGAGATTACTATCCACCCGATCCTCCTGGGTGTGGGCGGGACTATTTACACTGCCCATACCCTTAATCAATTTAAAAAATTAGGGATTGACTCACAGAGATTTGAAGCACTTTCAAGAAAACCCCATGCCCATTCTGTACAATTTGCGCACAAACATCTACCAGACGTGCCATTGAAGACAAAAAACACTCATCATAACACTGGTGCCCTGGAGCAGCGTGCTGCCAAAGACCTACCCGATCCACATAAACTCCCCTCTCATCTTCTGGTCAGGGAGATTCAAGGCTCTTTGAGCCAATGTGTCTCCTTTTCCTTAATTGATGTAGGGAGATTTTTCTCTGCCTACGTAGCTTTTTCTTTTTTCTTTCCTTTTCTTTTTCTTTGTCCAACATTACACACCTGGAATAGTGCTCAGCGCCTTGTCAGCCTGCAGCACCTTCCTCACGATGATACTGTTGCAGCACAAAGGAGAGTTGTAAAGCCTTATCGCTGCCCTCAACCAATAAATTTGCAGTGGTTCCTGTCCACACTCCCTCAACACTGTCCATTTACAAGTTGTCTGCTTAACTCTCAGCACACGCTTCAAAAAACAGAGATTACCTGTTTGCAGCGGGCAATCCATCTCAGCACCCTCCTTCATGTACCACCAGGCTTGCCCTGAAGCGTCATGCCCATTCTGTCCAGTACGAAAAGAAAAGAAAAACTACGTAGGCAGAGGAAACTCTCCCTACATCAATTAAGGAAAAGGAGACACATTGGCTCAGGAGAGCCGTGAGTCTCCTCCACCACAAAGCTACAACTTGAAAGAAAAGGGCTAATGGGGATCTGGAGGGTTATTGGAAACACCTGGCTCCAGAACCTGGCTGCGAAAAGCATAACTGTTTTCCATAGCACGTCTAGTGGTTACAAGCTTGTTAGCATACAGAACAGAATGTGCATGAAGTTTTTTTAGCAAGTTTATTGGCTCGTTGATGGTCCAATCCAAGTTGTTTAAACTGATTCAAGGTATGATCAGTGTAGCAGGTCCCACCAACACCCAGAAGTATAGTGTAGAGAGTCACGACTTTAGCACTATCGAGCTTGCAGAGGTCAGCATGTTGCCGCTGTGCCGCCTCCAACTGTTGTCCAGGCCTCGTGTCTTCACAGTACTTGATTTAATCAAGTGCACATGCCGCTGGTTTACATGGAGTTGGTGGGGCTGTCTCACGCGGTCCAGTACGCATATAAACTCTTCCAGCACCAGGCGCGCTCTTGAGAAGACTCCACTCAACTCTCGTCACCAAGATCAGGCACGGGCTACTGCTAGTAACCCTCCCTGATCCCCATTGACTCATTTGTTTTGTTTCTCTTGGTGAAGGGGATGCATGGTGCCTCGGCCCTAGGTATCCCCTTTTCCTTAATTGATGTGGGGAGTGTTTTCACTACCTGCGTAATTTGTCTTTTCTTTCTTTCTTTCCTTCATGTATACACGTGTTGAAGGAGGGCTGGAAGGAGAGGAAGCTAAACGTGCACCACTTCTGGGAGACCAGTTTGCAGGGATTGGGGCGCTGGGAGGAGCTGGCTGGCCAGGGTATGGACCCTGAGCCTCCCATGCAGCTGCATTCACCTCACGCCAGGCAGGCCCATATTTGCGGCAATGTTCTACACAAGTATCATACGTCAATGTTCTTACAGCCTCGGGACCAAATTCGGAAGATTTCCTTGCACCGATTGGATAGCATATGCTGCAAAGGTACCAGTACGCTTTTGTTTCACTGTGTCTCTTCCTTCCTCTATTGGACATAAAAAATCAAATGCTGATCACATCGTGTGCAAATATCTAACATTAACTAACACCCGGCAGTTGCCTGGCTAAAGAAGAAGTTGTATGTGTTACAAACATGTAAACTCCTCCACACACTAAACACTGTGTGCTGCAGATACCCAGCAAACCAGATTTAAGGAGGTCTGGACCTCCTTAAACTTTTTAAGGAGGTTGCCAACCCTCCTTAATTTTTTTAAGGAGGTCTGGACCTCCTTAAAGTATTTAAGGAGGTTGCCAACCCTCCTTAAATTTACAAAGTGAGTTCAACCTCCTTATTTTTTTAAGGACCTCCTTAAATGGTGTTAACCTCCTTAAATTGGGGGGTCCTCCAGTAGGGGTAGCGAGTTCCCAAAATTTGGCTTGCATACATGCTGGCAGGAATGACGTATGTTCTTGTCAACCACAACAGATTATGTGGTCTGTCTACCAGCCCATGTTCGCTTGCAAATTGTCTCACGAGTAGACAGCCAGCATGTAAAGGAAAACGAGTCAGGTTGGCTCAAACTGGATCAAAGTTCCAGCGTTTCCATCAAACATGATTAAGATTCTTAAGACTTTAAGAATCTGGGGTCCCCCTGGACGCATACCTTGGTGCACCGGTATGTCGAGATCAAATGAGGTCTTGGGGAACACTTTTGTTAAAACGCTTTTTGAGAATGTATTGCATGAACAGAACTTCCTTTATTTCATCCGTGCTGCTCTTTATAGTTACCTGTGGCTATGCATCTCGACCAGGTATGTGCCTGGCTCTGACAGCTCCTGCTCTGTGTAAATGCGCAACCCCTGAGGTATATAACATGCGTGCAACACTCGCGTGCGCGCGCGCGAGCGCACACACACACACACAACACACACACACACACACACACACACACACACACACACACACACACACACACACACACACACACACACAACACACACACATACGCACGCACGCACGCACGCACGCACACACACACACACACACACACACACACACACACAGACACACGGATGCACGCACGCGCGCACATACACACACGCACACACAGGTTTCCAGGATGTCTTCTCTCACATCCGAGCCCGTGAAGTACAGGGTGGGCATAAGAGCGATGTAGCAGTGCATGTGCTGAGGCCTGAGGATGTGCCAAAGGATGCAACAAAGGAAGGTACACCTGTCAGCCCTCAGCCATCTCAGCGCTGGGCATTGCTCGTAGCAGGATCCTCTGGATGGTGGAATTACAGGCAAGCTTGTATAACGAGTGCCCATGTCATAGTGAGACTCATTTGCAGCCTGCTCATTAGACGGATTTGTTTGTGCTGTCCAACTGCATCATAACCATGATCCCAGTGTCAAGCAGGACACTTCTAGTGCACCTATTTTGTGAGGTCTCTGGTGTTGCCTAGAGATGCTGGTACGCTTGCCACATATGATTCCACCCTAAGCAGCAGCAGTGATGCTCTTTCAGCATGCTTATCATCTGAATGTGGACCGGAACCTTTTTGCCTTTTGCCTGATGAGGATGGTTTCAGGCACTCAGTCCTGCCCATTTGAAATTTTGAATAGGGTGGGTGGATGGTGTTTAATGCTCACATGAATTGAGACTCTGAGCAAGGCCGTTTGCATACAGCACTGCAGCTTGCAGCCAATACAATCTGTGAAACACAACCTTTTGCCTTTGTAATGACGCCTACTCATGGGCTGTGCCGCATAAGGTCCAGGTCCTAGAGGCATCATTGAATGCCAGCATGGCCTTCCTACATCCTCATGGCCAGGCAACGTGGCTCTTCTCACCTGCCCTGCTCGCCAGACTGTATCTTAGCTTCACAAGCTGCCCTACAGGCACCAGGCAGATGTGTGCCGTGCCCACCTTCTTGCACTGCAGGCATGTACCATGGCTGTAACATGCAGGGTCCTGAAATGTGCATACCATCTTACCCTGCAGGCACCAGGCAGATGCGTGCCATGCCTATTATCTCACCCTGCAGGTGCGTGCCATGCCTGTACCATGCAGGGTCCTGTAACATGCCCAGCATCTTCCCCTGCCATCTTCCCCTGCAGGCACCAGGCAGATGTGTGCCATGCTTACCATCTCATCAAGGGGGGCGGGGTGCACACGGCCAACATCGTGACCATGATGTATGGGGACATTGCTTACCATGCCGACAACCCATTTCCAGGGAAGATCTTCAACAGACCTGGTGGGTGAGCGCGACTGTGAGAAAACTGCATAAGAATGAGCAGGACTGATCGCTATTTTGTACACCAACACTCACAACAGTCCCCCAGCTGTTCCTGTCCAGTGAGCTGCATTAGCAGCAGATTGTGACAGAATATATGCATCAAGAGGAAGACAGATCTGAGGAAAGGTGTGCATTGCAGAACATTCCTGCTTGAATTGAAAAACCGAGACATAGTGTACCATAATTTTAGAGCAGGAGAGTTAGAATTTAAACGGACTTCAGGAACCTCTTGCGTAGGCAGGTGTTATGCACAGAATGAGTTCAGACCATGCAAACAAGCTTGCCTGCTATTGCTGACCTTCAGAAATAAAAGAACCTGTGACTTGCCCTCTGAATTTGAGTTGCTGCATACACCTTTCTCTTAAGAGAAGTCAAATATTGCAAAAACACAAGGCCTGGAAACCAGCTGAAGGCCTCACAACGGCAGCATTAAGAAATCTGCAAACCCCTTTAAGTTGATGAGATCATTCTCCTCACTATCCTTCTCGGCGGGACTCGTTACACTTGCTTGATTTGCGTAGGTCTATTAAACTCGCCTGCAAGCTCCATGCCCATTCCATACAGCGCACACAACAGTTTAACTGCTAGATTTACCACCTAAAACAGAGGCATTAGCTAAACCATGCTCTGTAGCCAATTGCTACAACCCCTCCAGGTGCATTGAAGCTTTCCTTCTTGCTGCATTCTGTTGAGTGGAATTCACGGCTCTTCAAGCCGTCTGTCTCCTTTACCTTAATGCCTTTCACTGCTTACAAAACTTTTTGTCTACTTTCTTGCACTCAGTCAACAAGTGCATTCCTTATAACATGGTACACAAACTTGCGAGATACCAGCCCCACGCACGAACAGAAATGGAGTTTGTGCCTCGGCTAGTGCTGTTTCTTGTATCCATCAAGGCACCAGGATAAAATCACTGTACCAGGACACCGTGCTGTTTTATTTTTGACCTTGATGTGTGCTTTTATAGTGAAAACATGATGTGAAACTTGCACGTCTCGTTGCCGTATCTCTGTGCATTGCTTGCCCGCCGCTTGCATCTAAATCTACGTGCTGGCACCAACACTGTTCATGCAGGCTCCATTACATTTTTCATTGCACCTAAATGCACCTCTAGCACATCAGCTCTGGACCTGCAGGCTCCGTTGCAGCGGATACTGAAAAGTCCGCAGCAAGCACTTTAGATGTATCCTTGGCACTTTTTACGCCAGGCCCGCCCCCTGCAAACAAAGTCTGCAGCTCCATTGGATACTGCTTCTTGCCTCTTTGATTATAGGGGGCCCTGATGTATTCCAGGGGGTTGCGATTGACTACCGAAGGGATGAAGTGAACGCCAACACAATGCTGGCGGTGCTGGAGGGGAACAAAGAATCTGTGAAGTCACTGGGCACTGGAAAGGTGAGAGCGCGGTCATGTCTGCACAGTGGAGAGCTGAACTGAAGTGCAACGCCCCGATGAAAGCCCTAGCCTAGAGGATCGCAAAGCTCCCTTTGTGGGTGACGTTTGTTTTGCCATTGCATTTGTATTGAGTATAGATTCTTTACATTCAAGCGTGCACACACACACACACACACACACACACTGGTAAGTGTGCACTCCAACATGGAGCCATGAAATCCTTCCCCTGCAGGTCATTGACAGTGGCCCTAATGATGAGGTCTTTGTGTTCTATTCAGACCACGGATCACCAGGCGTGTTGGGGATGCCCTCAGGTGGCATGCTGTACGCTGATCAGCTATTGGGGACCATCCGACGCAAGCGCGCTGCTGGAGGGTACAAGGAGGTGGGTGGTTAGGCAATGTTTGTTTTGCTCCAGACTGCATATCATCAGCAGGTTTAACGTGGGAAAGATTTGATCTTGAAATAAGATGTGCCCCGATAGGGTTGCTCCAATGGGAAACAACATGCTCCTAGGATGGGGATCTGCTCCTGGAATCAGATCTGCTATGTCGGAGTGGTCTACCTGGGAAACATTTGCCCCTGTTAGCATGCATCAGCAAGTTTACTGGGGAAGTAACTGTCACAAGATCGCATTGGCTGGAAGCATTCCCAGGGAGATTTTGAGAATACAAGCATGAGCAGGATCAGCTGCCTATACAAAGCAGCTTATGGCTAGTTAACCTGATATGGGCTGGGTTGTGTGCAGCCGCCGCACAACCTAGCAGAGCAAGAGTGCCAACATGCCATTGCAGTGCTCAGTATATTCAGCAATTGGAGCTACAGACAGAGCACAAGACCACCAGCAGTTTGGCTTGGTGCTGAAGAATGGTGGTGGTTGCATCTGTGTGCCTTGCACAACCCTTTCGATCTTTTTGTGTCCCTCGCACAAAACCCTTTCTCTGTGCCTCGCCTCTCGCCCTATCCTGCATCGCAGATGAGCATGTATATTGAAGCTTGCGAGTCGGGCTCGCTGTTCCAGGGCATGTTGGAGGTGAGGGTGGCTCTTGTGGCGCAGCTGAAACCTCTTTCTTTGTGGCAACCTCCTAAGAATCTCTCTTATGAGGCAGCTGAAATTCTTTTCCCTCCGGCAACTCCCTAAAGATGTGTCTTATGAGGCAGCAAAATCCCTTTCTTTTCGGTAAGCCCCTGCAAATATGTATTTTCCACAATGTCATCATGGGTTGGTCAGTTGGTCAGTTGTGATCTCTTAGCATATGGTGCCGGTTGTGCATGTTTGTGCAGGATGATTTGCAGCTTTACGTCACCACCGCTGCAAATGCCAACGAATCCTCGTGGGGCACGTATTGCCCAGGTGTGTGTGTGTGTGTGTGTGTGTGTGTGTGTGTGTGTGTGTGTGTGTGTGTGTGTGTGTGTGTGTGTGTGTGTGTGCGTGCACGCACGCACGCATGCACGTGCGTGTGTGTGTGTGCGCGCGTGCTGCTTTAAACACTGCTATGTACAGAACTTTCAAGGGGGCATTGCTTGCTGATTCCATCACTCTTTCTGTTTTGTAGCTTTCCTTTTGCATTTGTATTTAGCCCAGTGTCGAGTATTTTGTGCACCTCTGAATTTAAAAACTCTGATTGAATGTCTTTTCCTCGTTATGTTCCCATGGTCAGAGGAACAGCTACATCACAGGAAACTAGGTACTTTTAAGGGAAGGTTTCATTCAAAACCTGCAGGAGTAGTCAAGTCCATGCTTTTGCACAACAGCACAAACCGTACAGAGATACACATAGCAAGGGTGCACATGCAGACTTTCCATACTCAGATAATTTGGACAAGGTAGTTATGCCCTTCTTTAACTTCAGGCCTGAATGGAGTGGCTTCCCCTCAGGCCCAGCTAGCTGGGAATGGCAGCAAGGAACTTGACACATGCATGGGGGTAGGTGTGATTGCCTGTTCAGTTTCTGTGACAGCTTGTCAAAAGATAGCCAAGAGCACTGTGTGTTTGCTCTTCATCTCACCGTCCAAAACAGTCTAACCTTGCACGTGAGCAGCATGCGATCGTTGCCTTCATGTTTCATGCTTTCTGGAAACCTTGCAATAAAGGAATGCAAGGTTGAAACGCTTGCACCTTTTACATTCTCACAGACAGGACCTGTGCTCAGTGAGAAATACACATTGTTGTTCACCAACAGGACCTCTTCTCGGTGGCATGGATGGAAGACAGCGAGGAGGAAAACCCCCTGACAGAGACGCTGCGGGTGTGCCCATGCAAACATGCTAACAATCACCTTTTATGTTGTGTGCCTAGTGTAATTATTTTGGCTGTGTATCTTCTTCTACCCTGCTTTTTTCCCTCTGCTTGTTGTCTTTGCATATTGCTTGCCTTTAATTTTGACCAGCTCAGTGTAGGCTTGCAAGGAGAGGAAGAGCATGAGAAGGATCATGTATGATGATAGGTTTCCACGCCTGATCCCTGGAGCCTGCCTTGTTCTTGCCAGGCTGCTGATGCTGCACCAATGCATGTCTGATTGAGTCTGTCCTGTCATCAGTTTCTCCCCTCTTGCTGCTCCCTCCCATCGTGCAAGCAGGTCCAATTCAACCATGTCAGCCTGAGGACCTCTGCCAACTATACATACAAGATGGGCTCCCATGTTCAGCGCTTTGGCCAAGTCAGCACCATGGAAGCAGACCATGTGGGAGACTTCATTGGCTACCCCAGCAATAGAGGTACGTCACCCCCCAGCAATTGTGAAAGCTAGGCCTGCGCCTTTGTTTGCAGACCTCTCCCCCTGCATGCAGCTTGGTCTAGGCCGCCCACCAGCGTGTTCGTCACACACATTCGCACACACACATACACACACACGCACGCACACATACACACACACAAACACACGCACGCGCACGCACACACCCATACACACACAGATCACGCACGTCCATGCACAGGCACACACACACGCACACACATGCACACACAAACACATACACAAATGAACTCACACACGCAGACACACATGCATAAACACACGAATGCATGCATGCAGTAGAAAGCAGGCATGCAGGCAACAAAGTACCAGACATGTGCAGCGCGGACAGGTTTGATCAAAGATACAAAGCAGGGTGCTGCGGCAGGGATACACTGTACATGCACTTGCAGGAATGGATCTCAACCAGACCAGTTTACGCTCGTGCCCGCTGGCCTTGTGCCCTCTTCTTTTCCTGTGGTTAACCACACTCTCTGCCACATTCAAGGAACATTCTCCGTTATTTGCTGCATGCAAGCATCCACGTTGCATGCCTGCGCGCACACACACACACACACCAGTTTTTTTTCCATTTTGGCGAAACCCAGATTTCAATACTGTGAGGGAAATCCCCTCTCCTGACAAGTGGCAATTTATTACTTTGCCCCCCCCCCCCCCCCAAGCTCGCCGCGAGGCCTTTGCGCTTGAAGTACTTCATTTCAAGCAAAACTCGATGTTTGCCACCATCTCGTACACTTTGCATGAGCATCAGTTCATCAAGCAAGCAAGAAAGTTTCAACACCCATTAACACCTCAAAGTGTCCAAGTTCTGAAAGTTCAAGCAACCAAGTCATCATGTCCCCAACTAGCAAGTCAACCAAGCATAATGCACTTCACCACCATCCCCAGCAAAACAGTTTGAACATCCATGCACCTCCAAGTGTCCAAGTTCTGAAAGTCCAAGCAACCAAGTCATCATGTCCCCAACTAGCAAGTCAACCAAGCACAATGCACTTCACCACCATCCCCAGCAAAACAGTTTGAACATCCATGCACCTCCAAGTGTCCAAGTTCTGAAAGTCCAAGCAACCAAGTCATCATGTCCCCAACTAGCAAGTCAACCAAGCATAATGCACTTCACCACCATCCCCAACAAAACAGTTTGAACATCCATGCACCTTCAAGTGTTTAAGTTCTGAAAGTCCAAGCAACCAAGTCATCATGTCCCCAACTAGCAAGTCAACCAAGCATAATGCACTTCACCACCATCCCCAGCAAAACAGTTTGAACATCCATGCACCTCCAAGTGTCCAAGTTCTGAAAGTCCAAGCAACCAAGTCATCATGTCCCCAACTAGCATGTCAAGCATGCACTTCACCACCATCACCTTATACCATGTATCGTCCACGCTTCTTTGCGGCATCCAACCACCTGCCAAGTGCATCTGGATAGGGGAAGGAACTCAAATTTCACTCCATGCTCTTAAACCCTCGAGCATACACATTGATGTCCATCCATCAAGTTGATGAGGGCTTTTTAGATACTTCAAAGCAGACAACATACGCTCATCTTCCACAGATCCAGGCACCATGACAAGCACAAGCTCAGCCAGCTTCATCCACTCAGGGCACCTAAAGCAACCCCCATTGCTCTTTAGCTGTGCCCAGAATTCAGCAGCTCTGCTTGACACTGTTGCAGGCTTTGAAGCTTGCTCCTTTCGTGCTGGCTCCTGCTCGTCTGCACTGCTGCACCCGCTATCGCTACTGCTGTCACTGCTGCTGCCTGGTCTGGGAGCAGGAGCAGAGGGATCGCTACAGCACTGCAAGAAGTCCAGCATCTGCTGGTCCTCAAGCCATGCTGCTCAACATCCATGCCATGCTGCTCAAGCCACAAGTGCCTCTCATTCTCCTCCAGCCAGCTAGCCTGGAACTGGTTGCTCACACCATGCTTCAAGGAATTCTTGTATTCACCAGCACTGTGGCCTTTCTTTGTTTTCATTGCATTTCTTTTCTTTTGCTTCCTTGAGCCCAGGTCCGTTCAACGGTCTGAAGGGGGGTCAAAATGCTCGATGCGCCCCTGTGGGGTGCATCGCCCATTTTAATGCAAACCCCAGCCTCCAAAATCCCGGATTTTAATGCGTTTGTATTGGCAATATGCGGAAAAGAAAACACTGACACACACACACACACGCCCTTGCAGCTCTAAGCCGTCGCGGCAGTGCAGGCATGGGGTCAGAGCCGCTGGGGCCACAGCAGCACAGCAGTGTGCCCCAGCGTGAGGCTGACCTGGTGCCACTGCGCTTTCGAGTGGCTAATGCACGGACCCCTCTCGACCAACAAGAGGCCCAGGTATGGACACACTTGATCGTTATCATGAGCCGGTTTGCGTTGATGTGGCAGACTGCATCAACATGTACGAGGGGAGACGATAGAATATGCATACATGATCATCGATTGAGGTTTGTATTGAGAGGATATGTGTGTTTGCGTGTCAGGGTTTAATCCTCGCAGTAAAAGCCCCTGTGTTTCAGTTTTGATGCGGATGAGAGCCCATCATCTGCAAATGCATGACCTTGTCACAGACCATGTCCACAAGAGTTATTGCATTCAGAGGACCCTGGTGGACTTAACCGCATTGATGTGCTGACACGAAGCTCTGATGTACGTCATACATGCTTGCAGTTGTGCCTGCAATCAATTGCTCACTGGCGTCTGGTTTGCGCAGGCTGAGCTGAATGCCGTGCTGAAGCAGCGAGCTAGTGCAGATGCTGCTGCAGAGGGATTAGCACACAAGCTCTTCATGCACCCGGAGACCTCTGACATCTTGATCCAAAATCATGGATGGCTGGTGCAGGAAGTTTTCACAAGTGGTAAGTCATTGGATTGGATTGGTAAAGATAGATATGCTGCACAGTCCCCAAGGATGAGGCAGTGGAACGGATCTGGGTCTGATTGATCCCTTTAGGATAAGCCCATTCTGCACGAAATGAAATTTCTGTACGCGGTACATTACGTGTTTACTTGCACACTGAAGCCTGTACGTGAGCTTCGTAGAGTAGACCAGCACAAATCAAGTCAGAAGGGGTCCAATGTACCATTTTGCAGACCTTAAAGGGCTGAGCATGTCCATTAAACTGTAGGCACACGTCGTTGGGCCAAAAGTAAGATTTTGAAGGGCTGGGACAGCTCGAAGGAGATGAAAGCAATGCCAGCATACAGAGGGCGCACTGGCATTGCAAGTACCAAAACCTCTCTGCAAACAACCTCCTCCGATCTGACCCTCATGCCCTGCAGAGTCTGTGTGTCATCCTCCTCATCCATCTTTGTGATTCCGCAGCGATGCCTGACCACACCCCCACCCACCAGGCTGTCCATCTCCTCTGCACAGTCCAGCATACCAATGACTCCAAGCAAGATAACAGTTATCATGTCTTACCCGTGCTTTTAACCTTGTCCCAGGGTTTTTCTGCCCTCCAGTAGGTAGACCATTTTATGAACCACTGTACCAAACGCCATGATCAGATTGCAAGTGGTCTGGTTCTCCCACTTCTTCTTCCACTGCTGCTGCTGCTGCTGCTGCTCCAGCTGCTGGATCCCACCTTTCTGCTTAAATTCCTGCTATGCTTACCCCTGGACAATACAGAGCCATGGCTGTAGAGGATTGAAGCATGTTATTCTGATCAAAAGAAGTAACAAAGCTTTGCTGGAGTAAGAGCTTGATTTATGCTGTCCTATGTCTTGTCAACAGGCACTTGTTCAGGCATATCTACTGGCTGCCATCATTTTATACGGTGCAACATCGGTATGGCTCTGTACTAAACACACTTCTATGGGTAGAGATGCAGAGGGACGAATAATTGAAGTTAATTGTGCATCTTGCTTGTTTTCTGTCTCATGCATTATGTAAATTAGGCCAACCCGAGTCTGTTCACATACCTGACCAACTCTTGGTACGGCATGTATGAGTAGCTGTTTACATTGAAACATTTATTGCAATTGTTCCTGATTTGGACCAGCTGCATTGATCAGCTGATGGCTTTCACGTCTCCCCTTATTCAAATGCAAGGACCGGCTGCATGGACGAGCTCATGGCTTTGCACGTCTCCCCTTATTCCATTCCCTCTTACAGCTTATAAGCTGGTTTGTAAACCAGAAAACTTGACAACATCTCTCCACAGTCTGCTTCTCTGCCACTGCCTTCTGACTCTGCAGGCGCCCCAGAGCACGGGCAACCTGCAGACAGCTTTCTCACACATCTGGTGAGCGGCACTCCCAAGCACAGGCCCCCACATGCGCCCTTAGTGGACTCATGGGATTGCCTGAGAGAAATGGAGCACGCTTGGACACAAGCATATGGGCCTTTCGACCAGTACTCCATGCGCTACATGCGCTTACTGGCAAACCTCTGCAACTCTGTGAGTGATTCAGCCCTGTGATGTAAAGTATGTGTATGTATGTATGTATGTATGTATGTATGTATGTATGTATGTATGTATGTATGTATGTATGTATGTATGTGTGATGTATGTGTATGTGATGATGTGATGTGTGTGTGGGAGCTGCATGTGTTGGTAGAAGGGCTTTGCCTTGTTAAGCATGAAAGCAAAGGCTTCATGGCCATGGGATTTGCAGTTGTGTTTGTTTAGGGCTCTGGATTGTCAGGTGGCAATGCTGGCCTCCTTGGATCTGGAAGCATGGATATGCAGTACTGCATTTGAGCAGGTACGCCGATGTGCTAACAAGCATAATCATTCATTCTACCGTACCAATGGGTGGTCATCCCGCAACTCCCAAAGAATTGAACGATTCCTGGATCCCACCCAAATTCCTCAGCCCTATTTTGTTCCTCTGCAACTTTATTTTCCAGAATCTCGCACAATCCTGCAGAGACAGTAAGGCATTTCTCGCCTGCAAACTTTCCCTTTGTCACCTGCACGCTTTCCAGACATCTAGCACACGCATGGGGAGTAAGAATAGCCTGCCAAAGATGCCACTGGAGGTAGTCCGAGTGGAAACAAATTTACATTAGGTTGTCTGTATACACCAAGCCAAAAGGATTGCGATCCAGAATCTTGCATGTTATATATCTGCACGCTGCTCAAACAATAGGCTACCAAGCAGCTCAACAACGAGAGTGCCCAGGCTTGCGCTTGCCCTTCTGCGCCTCCTTTAAAGTGCCAAGCTGCGTCTGCACGCTGCTTTGCAGATGCGCATGCAAGCTTCTCCTCAAAGTTCTTCCTTGCTGCTTCCTGCTGCTCCTCCTGCTGCTGTTAGAAAATAGATTGTGGCTGTCCATACTCAGCAGTCCATACCCAGCTGAGATGGGTCTTTGGGGTCTTGCTCATACCCTTCAACTCCTTTAAAACTTTAATCATAATCCCGCACTTCCCCGCAGCCCCAAAATCGATGTTTTTGGGGCTTACACAGTCATCTTGCACCCCTCGTAAACATTATTTTTGCGGGATGATTACGCAATTGGTATGGCACATAGATTTTACGATTTCATTTTGTCACAGAGGCACATGCGCATTAATCATGCATCGACGCAGTTATGCAGATGTACCGGCTTGCTGTCTGACATCTGAATATTGAAAGCCGCACTCTGACTTTAACGTTGGCACTCTTACTTCAACTTTTGCACTCCGACTTTAAACATCTGCACTCTTAGACAATGCATTTCTGAGAGGCAAACTGAACACGAGTCAAGTTTTAAACGTGGTATTACTTCAGAGGCACGTCTCCCCCCTCCAATACTAATGTTTCAACACTATTCTCAAAAGCAATGATCCATGTACCATCACCTCTTTGCCAGGTATGGTGTTGGAATCCTCAGAACATAGTCATCCACCCTTGATCCTCTGGACAGTCTGCATACTTAATCATCCTTTGCTGTAGGGGCTGAATGACCATGCTGTCCGTGCTGTAACAGCTGCAACAGCAACAGCAGGAGCGACAACACAGCATGAAGAGGCTCTATCCAAGGTTACGCCTGTACATTAGCTGCAAATCAGAGAAGAGCTGCAAAGAGGAAAAACGCTGGAATTGTCAGTGAAGGGGAGAGGGGGGTGATTTGGGCAAACCCTTTGAGCCTGCAATTTCATGCTTTTCCTGACATTGGTCAGAGCAGATGATGTATGATTGCCTTCCATGTGTACAGCAGCTTCTCCTATGCCCATCATTCCTGGTCTGATATGTACATTATTGGAAAAAAATGTTGCCTGTACAAATATTGCGTTGCCATGCTTTTCTTTCCCAGTTTTGTAGTTGTGTGCCAGCGCATCTTATGGCACTTGTCCTATGTTGGCGGATGAATTGACATGTTTTTTGTGCTTTTCTATTTTGTTTCACCATATGCGAGTTGACTACCACTGCTGTGGTTTGTTTGCTGTCCCAAAGCATGTGCTTGTTCTTGCATGAGGTCGTTCCTGCACATGGAGGGTGGTTGGATGTGTGGGATGCATGAGCTACAGCTCTCCATCTTCATGGCGGCGTTGCAAGGAGGAACAGTTTTTTTTTGTAGTATTAACAAAGCTGCAGCTTCCCATCATAATGCGGCATTGCAAGGAGAAGGAGCACTTTTTTTTTAGCAACAAAGCAAATAGAAGGAATGCACCCTGTCTGTGGTTACCTGGGCCTGTGGTAATGTTTGAAATGGACCTCAAAGACATGTACGGCTGGGCCTTTCCTTTGTCAAGCAGAATCCTGTATGTACTGAAGGTAAAACAAGACTTTGCACGCCAGATCCAGCTGCGTGCATTCAGGAAAGGTTCCCTAAGTAATGAGCTTGCTAGGGCCTCACCGACAAGGCTTGCAGCAAAACAAAGCTAGGGAGCCAACAAGAGAGGACTGATGAGGGTCTAGCGGGTTGTGCAACAACCAGCCGAGTCAGTCACACCTCACGACGCCCGGGGGCTTTTGGACTCCAAGTGAAAGAGTCTTTTGCTCACCATGGCATGATGCATTGCATTGCCTCACCCTCAGCAGCTCCCCTGCCAAAAGAACACTGCTCATACAATGTGTGCCTAGTATTCATGGATTTGGATAAGCTGTGGAGTGCACGGCAACTCAATATAGAAGCCATTTTTTTTTTGCATCATGCCCAGGCTGGTATGGGTACAGGTTACAGAAACAGGAGTCATCCGGTCAAAACGACTGCCAGTCAGTGACTGTTAGGATAGGATAGGATAGGATTACATAGCTGTACCTGCCTACAAGGGCAGCTTAGCTGAAGCAAAAAGGTGCCTGTAACCTAGACCATCCTACAAGCAGTCAAAAGAAGTCATGAAGGTAAACATATCAAGAAGATTGTCGCCCTGTGTACCATCCTTCTGTTACTTAAGTTTAATCAGGTTAAGCAAGTTCAATCAACTCGAAAGTCCATGTATGCTGTCAGTAACAATATTCATGTTAATACCAGCGTGCTTCTTCTCCTCCTAAATTTACATCATGTATGATGTGATCTTTTTCATGTAACCTCCCAGAGCTGGGCCTGGCAATTCTCTTTTTCTAATTCCTTGGTGTGCTGCACCTTTCTATTAATCATGCATGGCTCTTGTAAGACAACTTACTCACATTTCTTACTCCTCATACAAAACATCCTTTCTTATAAGCCTCCTCATAACCTTACATGCTGCTTCATATACATGTGAGCTAGTTCCTCAAAGTTGCCTATTTTTCAGACTCCTTCCTTACGCGTTAGCCTACTAGGCTAGTAGCAGTCATGCGCTTTGATTGATGGCTTCTCTCGTATCAATCCTGTAAATTCAGTAACTCCTTAGGCTCTTCGCTCTACTTGATGACAACAATCTGGCAGTTTTTTCTCATGTGTTTTTTTCTAATGTGCAAGTGTTCAGGCATCTGAAGGCTCTGCTGTAATTCCCACAATCCTTTTAAACCAATGCATACCAACATCAACAGGATAGCGTACCCCAGAAATTAACTTAAATTCTCCCTTGAAATTCCTCCCGTGGTAAAACATTGGTTTTGCATCCTGTGGACGTACCCCTTTTCTTCAGTTTCCTCGTTTACAGTTTCCGCCTCCGTGTGCTGGAATGTACCAGCACCAGGCCTATTAGTCCAACGTTGTGGCCAACGGTCCATTCTATACATCTGTAAATCTCCCTTGAAGGGATTTCCTGAACTTTAGAGACAGCGGGAATCCTGCACCGGCACCCGCTCTTTA